>CM055127.1:17251973-17344473 GCA_029206835.1 Rana muscosa | reverse complement strand
GGCCGTTCCCATTCCTCATCTATGAACTTGTCAAAGAAATCAACATAAGGAAAAACCTTAACAGAGCGGGTTGGTTTATGCATCCCAAAAGGGACAGGCCCTGCTGTGGAAGTCCCAGCTGCATCTTCCAGCTTGAGTGTCTCTCACAGTATTGATAAGTATACTCACAAGTGCCCTGTCTTCCGCTGACCCGGACGATGGGTCCTCCTCACAGGGAAGGTCCTGGTCCGCCTCTCCTGACATACCGAAACAGGGGTTCTGAGCCGCAGCCAGGCCAGAGTCAAAACATTCCCTAGTAGATGGCGGCCAATTGGCTAATTTTCAATGCAATGCACAGGCCCCAGAAAAATGGCGCCACCGCTTCAAAAAACGTCACCCAGCAAGCGAGGTGGACGAGAAGGCCAGAAGCGGAGGCTTCCAAGAATTTACAACCCCCCACACAGAGAGCGGGCCTTGAAACCCCCACAGCCCCCCGCCGGGACCTGGAGCCCCCTTAAAAGGTATTTCCCGGTCGCAGCGAACCCCGCAAGGGGAATAGGAAAAAGGGTGACAGAGGGAGAGAGGGGAGGTCAGGAGAACCCCCTTAGGAATGCCCAGCTGTTCCATCCTACCGAGGCAGGAGGAACTGTACTTACCCGTCCCTGTGAGGACCTGCTGGTGCGTTCCTGACAGACCTACAACCGAGCAATACGGAGTAGCTGTCGGCCCGGTCCACTGTGACTGAGACAGCAAGCAGCTTGGTCACATGTGAACCCTGGAGCATAGCTCATCGGCCACTCCTGGAGCCATGGGGTATGTCGTGGACGACCCCGCACGTAGCCAAGGCCTGCTCACGCTCGATGGCCGGACTTGGGGGAACTACAAGGATCTATATTATCCTGCCTGTCTTGCCCAGCCGTCAGCTGATAGAAGATTCAAAAAAATAAAATATAGAAAAAAAGTAAAAGTTTCTTCAGGACTCTGGGCCCAAAGAGAGCCAGGTCCTTCTCTACTAGGCAGAAAAAAACTGAGGCTGCTGACTGCAGGGTGGAGGGTTATGTCCGGAGGGACCGCCCCCTGGGCAGGGCTGTTCAACTCTGTTAAAGTAACATGTATTAAATATCTAACATTAGTAGAGGCCTAGTCCTCTCCGAATAGACGGAACATAACTCAACTGTCAAGAATTAAGGAGCCGTGTCCGTCCATGGACGAAAAGAGAAATAGGATTTTTATACTCACCGTAAAAGCCTTTTCTCCGAGTTCATGGACGGACACAGCCTTAATCTTGACAAAGTGGGTATTAGCTTTCCTTCAGGAGTGACTAGGCAGAAAGTGTTAACTTCAAAGCTGAACAGCCCCGCCCAGGGAGCAGTCCTACTGGCTAAATCCCCTCAGCCTACACTAAGCAGATCAGTTCGTCAAAGGCAGGGGTGGGTGCTGTGTCCGTCCATGAACTTAGAGAAAAGGATTTTATGGTGAGTATAAAAATCCAATTCTCTCATTCATGGACGGACACAGCCTTAATCTCGACAAAGTGGGACGTCCCAAAGCAGTGTCAAAAACGAGGGGTGGCAACAGAATTAAAACAACTTCACCCCAAAACAAAACAGAGCTCCTCAACGGAAGAGTTGCAACTCTAAACAGCCGCCTGCAATACCTTGCGGCCGAAAGAAGCATCTGAAGATGCACACACATCAACTTGTAAAGTTTAGTGAAAGTGTAAACGGACGACCAGGTCGCCGCCTTACACACCTGGGAAACAGACGCTTGATGCCCTCAGAGCTCGGACAGAGTCCAAGAAATACAATGTTGTCTCCTTAGGATTCGACGGATGAGGACACAAGGATGGCAGTACAAATTCTTCCTTGAGATGGAAGGTCGAAACGATCTTAGGAAGAAAAGAAGGCTGCAGACCCAGCACCACCTTATCCTTGTGGAAGATCAGATAGGGAGCCTTGCATGACAAGGCTGCCAGCTCAGAAATACGTCTTAACTGACGTAACAGCCACCAAAAGGACCACTTTCTGAGAAAGTGTCAACAAGGGAATCTCCCTGATATTCTCAAACAGTGGTTTCTGAAGCACCGAGAGGCCATGCCATTAACCCAAGAGGCACCTCTTGCCCTGGCCAAATGCGCCGGGAAAGGGAGGCGCCCGACCCTTTATGGCGTAAGCCTGAATCACGATCTGTTGGATCCACCTCGAGATGGTGGCCAACTAGACCGCTGGGCCCTTCTTGGGACCAGCCACCGAAACAAACAGCGAGTCTGAACTCCGGAACGGAGCAGTAACAGACAAGTATACTCTTAGAGCTCGGACAACGTCCAAGGAATGCAACGTCGTCTCCTTAGGATTCGACGGATGAAGACACAAGGATGGCAGTACCATGTCTTCCGTGAGATGGAGGGTCGAAACGACCTAAAAATGAAAGAAGGCTGCGGACGCAGCACCACCTTATCCTTGTGGAGGATCAGATAGGGAGCCTTGCATGACAAGGCTGCCAGCTCAAAAAACCTGTCCACAACAGCCACCAAAAGGACCACTTTCTGAGAAAGTGTCAACAAGGGAATCTCCCTAATGTTCTCAAACGGTGGTTTCTGAGGCACCTAGAGGCCATGCCGTTAGAGCCCTTAACTGGAAAGCAGGATGGCGTATGGGACCTTGCGACAGCAGGTCCTCTCGTAGCGGTAGACGCCAAAGGACGTCTGTTATACAAGCCCCACGGAGGTAGTGAAGGGCGGACCGGAGGGGCCGCATGCCGAACCCCCTGTACAAAAGTTCTCACTAGAGAGAGTGAGCCACCAGGGGTCGTTGAAAAAGGACAGCCAGGGCAGTCATCTGTCCCTTAATAGTACTTAAAGATCACATTTTTGGTCCGCGCCACGCTGTAAGAACAGCAGGACTCTGGAACCAAATAAGTACGCGGATGCCTCCTCATTTCCTCCAAATGGATATGTAGGTCTTCCAACTGCGAGGGTAAATCTTCCGAAGGACGATTTCCGAGCACTCCTCATGGTAGAGATCACCGAGTCTGACAGGCCCCGGTCTCTTAGCACCTGCCTCTCAATAGCCATGCCGTTAAAGCCAGTGACTGTAAAACAGGATTGCGCTTGGGACCTTGCGATAGCAGGTCCTTTCTTAGCGGTAGACGCCAAGAGGCGTCTGCTATCAGACGCACTAGATCGGCATACCAAGGACGCCAAGGCCAATCCGGAGCAATAAGGATCATTGGAATCCTCTCTGCCTCCAGTCTGCGAAACAGATGAGGAAGGAGCTTCAGAGGAGGGAAGGCATAGATTAGCCGGTACTGAC
The DNA here is from genome assembly GCA_029206835.1 of Rana muscosa. Lineage (NCBI taxonomy): Eukaryota > Metazoa > Chordata > Amphibia > Anura > Ranidae > Rana > Rana muscosa. The sequence continues at coordinate 17,341,183 of CM055127.1, read as the reverse complement.
TCCACCGTGCCACCAACGCAACTGTCGCGTCTGCCCATGGGTCTCCTGACCTGGCCACAAACCTCAATACCTTCCGATTGAGTCGAGAAGCCAGGAGATCTACGTCTGGCGTGCCCTCTTGGCAAAGGAGCTGAAACACCTCCACCATTCTCATTGGTCCAGCATCTGGCAACTCCGCCTGCTAGTTTTCCACGCCCGGAATGTATACGTCCGACAGGGCTGGTATGCTCCTTTCTGCCCATCTTAGGATGTGAGCGACCTCCGATGCTGCACTGAGCTTCTTGTTCCTCCTTGATGGTTGACATACGCCACCGCCGTGGCGTTGTCCATCTGGATCCTGACTGGACGCCCCTGTAGCCTCTGAGACCGTGTTGAGAGGCACCGCCTGATGGCCCGGAGTTCCAGGACATTGATCGGCAAGTGGGATTCCTCCGGAGTACAGCGACCCTGGTCGACTGAACCCCCCAATCGGTAAGGCTGGCATCCGTCCTGACCACCATCCAGTGAAAAGGAAGGAATGACTTCCCCGACAGAAGTGCCGGTGATGTCAGCCACCAAACTAGGGAGGTCCTGACTAGGTGGCTCACCCGGATTTGACAATCCAGGGATGAATGGCACTTGTCCCTTCTGGACAGAATTACCTTCTGTAACACTCGCGTGTGAAATTGCGCATACGATACCGCCTCGAAGGAGGCTACCATGAGGCTCAAGACTCGCCTGCAAAAGCGGTGTGACGACCATCTTGGGGATGTCAACTGCCGCACCGCAGCCCGAAGGGTCTGCAACTTTCCCATAGGGAGAAAAACTTTTGCCACGGAGGAGTCCAGAATCAACCCCAGATACACTAGGAGTGGAGTCGGTACCAATACTGACTTCTGAGTGTTCAGCACCCAACCAAGCATCAGAGGGTCTGACAGGTTACAGACATGCTCACCTCGAATTCTGAACTTGAGGTGGCGCTCAGAATATCGTCCAAGTAGCCCACGATAGCGATGCCACTCTGTCTTGGTATACATCCTTGGCACTGATGCCAGGCCAAGGGGGAGCCACAAATTGGTAGTGGTCTTCCCCGGCCGCAAAGCACAGACATCTCTGATGCCTGGTGCATATGGGGACCTGCAAGTATGCGTCTTTGCTAAACAATCCCCTGGATGGAGGGCAGCGACAACAGAGCCAACCAACTCCCTCCGGAATCTTTGTACCTTCACAAAGCAATTGAGGGCCCTGAGATCCAAGATTGGATAAACCCCCTCCTTGGTACTATGAACAGATTTGAGTAAAACCCCTGAAACCATTCCCGTACTGCAACAGGAATCACCCCGCATATCAGCAGGTCTTGAACCGCCCCATATAGAGCTTCCCGACAAGTCGGCTGAAGCTGGCGGTTGGAGGGGAAAAAGAGAAAAAAAAAATCTGTTCGGAGGGCAAGAGAGCAACTATCTTGTACCCTGAGGAAAGTACTTCTCAACCCCACCGGTCGGGGATCTGAGCTGTCCACCAGGAGATTTGTTTGCAGGCTTGTTGGGCTTGCGAAACCAGGGACGCTTCTGTCCTTCAGCAGGCGAATAACGGCCTGGGATCGTTTACTTGCCGCACTAGGCGGACGAAAAAAAATGATTGTTTGCGGTGATGGAGGGCCCTAGCCAATGGCGTGGCTCCTTACCTTTTTTTGGATTGTGGGAGCAGCATGCTCTTACTTCCTGTGGCATATTTAATAATGTCATCCAGGGATGCTCCAAAAAAGTGTCGCCCTTAAAGGGCAAATCCATCAGGGCCTTCTTGGGAGATTGGCCCGCCAACCAACCCTTTACCCAGAGCAGACGGCGTGACACCACTGCATAGCTTAAAGCTCTGGACAGCAGAGGAATAGTGTCCAAGGCTGATTTGCAGACAATTTTAAGGCCCAGTATCAACTGGTCGGCCATAGCCACCTCTTCCTAGGGAGCCTCATGTGCTTTAAACCCATGGAGCAGCATCTTTGCCCCTTCAGAGAGTGCCTGAGACACCAGGGCCCCAACCACCGTTGGGCGCACAGCCGAGCCGTATAGGTAGCGGATGACCGCTTCAGCCTTCCTGTCCGCAGGGTCCTTGAAAGCAGGAGCCCCTTCCACCGGAATTGTGGCTACCCTGTTTAATCAAAGGGGTAACACACTGTCAAACTTTTTGGGGACCGAAAACCTTTTGTGGTTTGTCCCACTCCTTGTATAAAATCTTGTCTAGATAAGACGCACAGGGTACACCTTAGCAGTGCGGGTCAGCTTTGCGGAACCCGAAAGGGACTGACGCCTCTGGCGTTTCTGCAGGATCCTCTATCTTTAGAGTATCCCGCACTGCGGTGACAGGGTCACCTATCAGAGCCTTATCGCGTGGTGACCCCGACTGTCCGACTGGCCACGGCCCGCATCCTCTGATATGTCAGAACCAGGGCCATGAGTCGTAGCTGGGCCTGGCTCTGCATCAGTTATCCCCAGAAGATGGCAGGGGGAGGGGCACTTTTACCCGCCCCCCCCCCGTGTTCCCACACGCCGCATCCACCTCGGCAACCACAAGGACTCCAGTTCAAGGTACCAATAGCCCACCCTCCTAGCTGCGACAGACGAGGGGTTTCCCAGACGACTCACCACCCTTGAACAGTAGTATGGCTGCCGTCTGCTTCCGTCTGACCACTCTGCAGCGTGTGTCTGTAGGCTTGCGCCGTTTAAATGCTATTTGATTGGCGTGGACCATGAGAAAATGGCCACCGAGCGGCAGCTAGAGGCCAAACAGCGCGGACCACAAAAACACGGCCGCCAGCGCATTAGAGGCCAAACAGCATGGATCACAAGAAAAATGGCCAAGAGAGGCCAAACAGCACGGACCACAAGAACATGGCAGCCAACGCAGATAGAGGCCAAACACAGCATGGATCACCAGCAAAATGGTCGCTGACAGCATGGAGCAGAACACACAGGTAAGCAAACTTTTTTCATGGCAGCTCATAACATTTATCTAGCGGACATACATGCACAGTTCCCACACAGGTGGAGCCCCCCCAGGTGAACCCCCGCCCCAGCAGCCAGCCTAGCTCAGAGAGCCTAGGGAGGAGGGAAGGATAGAACCTCTTACTCACCTCACCAGGAATGCCCAGCTATGTCTTCCTGCCGAAGCAGGGGATTACTACTTACCCTTCCTGCGTGGATTGTGCTGGAAGCATCCCAGGCAGACCACCTTCCGCATGGTGATGGAGAGAACTGTCGGCCCGGCTGCTGTGACTCGGCCCTATAGACTGGTCATATGCATGCCCTGGAACGTATAGCTCACGGCCACCCGTAGAGCGACGGGCATGTTGTGGACGACCCAGCGTGTAGCTACGGTCGGCACACGCTCGATGGCCAAAAATGGGGAGACTACAAGGATCTCTGGGATCCAGCCTGTTATCCAGTCGGCAGTTGATCGAAGATCACAGGAACAAAAATAAAAATTTAAATCTGGAATAAAAAACCTAAAGGTCTATGGGCCCGAAGGGAGCCATGTCTTCTCCTTAGCTAGGCAGAAAAAAACTGATCTCCTTAGTGTAGGCTGAGGGGATATAGCCAGTAGGACCACCCCCTGGGCGGGGCTGTTCAGCTTTGAAGTTAACACTTTCTGCCTAGTCACTCCTGAAGGAAGGCTAATACCCACTTTGTCAAGATTAAGGCTGCGTCTGTCCATGAACGAAAGAGAAATTATTATTTTTTAACACACTATCCAGTACAGTACAGTGTCATCATATAAACAGGTGTAGAGGTGATCAGGGACACTGACTAGTGACAGTGGGGGGGGGGGGGGGACACTTTTTTCACACACTTTGACCAGAGCAATATAAGGTTACTAGTAACATTGTACTACTCTGGGGAAGTAATCATATTTTATTTATTTTTTTACACCTTCAGTTTGCTATTTGCAAACATTTTACTGACTAATTGATTGTGTGGTTGTGATTAGCTACATGTGCTCACAAGGCACAGATTTGCCATGATTGGCCCAGTCTGTCTGTACCATGTGATTACTGTGACCAATCACAGCTAGCAAAACAATTGTACACAATGGATGGCTTAAAAAAAAACATCCATGGTTTATAACTGTCACGTGACCCACTGTGATTGTTTACAGAGTTCACATGGTACCAGCAGCGGGCCGGTACAGTGAGCAGTCAGCTGTGTCCGGTGGAGATGGCAGATCACGTCGCTGCATGGCACCACGCGAGGTGCAATCCGAGAGGACGTCATATGACATCACCTGGATTCCACCACGCGAGGTGCAATGCGGGAGGATGTCATATGACATCCACCCGGATTGAAGAGAGGCCGGCCCCCGGTGTCATTTTCCCATAGGCCAGACGGGAACTGGAAATACTGCCATGTCCGTGCGATCTTCAATATGTTGGGAGGATCTCTTGGACACCGCAGGTGAGGATCAATGTGTTACGGTCAGATGAAAATAAAAATTGAATTAGTTGGCCTCAACACCAAACGATATGTCTGGCGAAAATCCAATACAGCTCACCATCCAAATAACACCATTCTCACAGTAAAAGTATGGTAATATCCTATTATGGGGGTGTTTCTCAGCAACAGGGACTGGAGGATGAAAAGAAACATGGATGGGGCAAAATGCCATCACATTGAGGAAAATATGCTGCCCTCTGCCAGAAGGTGGTCAATAGGAAGGTTGTTGGTTTACCTTCCAACGTTACAATAACCCAAAGCACACAGCAAAAATTACCAGTGGTTGAAGTTGAAAAAGGTGAATGTCCTTACATGGACTAGTCAGAGGCCAGACTAGTCTAGATGTGCATAGTTAGTAGAGACATATCCCAACAGACTAAAGGCTGTAATAAAAGCAAAAAGGTGGTTCAAAATATCCCAACTCAGGGATTCTGTTTTTCAATTTATTTTTTCCGACATTGCGGTTATATCTTTCACTTGGATGTTATAAATTGCATTACGCAAATATGGCTGGATAAAACAAAAACTGTCTCTTCATTTCAGGCTGCAAGATAAAATGTGATTATTTTAAAAGGGGGGTGATTATTTTCTATACCGACTATTACAGAGCATCTTGCATTAGTGCTTTTTTAGGCTTTTTCCATTATTTTCATCTGGTGATAAAGGCCAATACAGTCAGTTTTTTCAACCCAACAAGCTTGCCTGCAAATGGGTGCTTACAGTGGTCAGTTTTTATTTATTCTTGTAAAACCTTTATCCTAAAAAGAAAATTGCTGTAACTGCTTGCTTAACCACTTAACGACCGCCCACTGTAAATATACGTCAGCAGAATGGCACCGACAGGCAGAATCACGTACATATACGTGATTGCCTTTGTATAGTTGGGGGGTCCGACCGGACCCCCCTTCTTTACAGTGGGTGGTCGTTTTACCTTCGGGAGCGATCCAGCATGAGGGGACGGCCGTTCGATTCCGGCCACCCCCTCTCGATCGCTCCCGGCGAATGAGAGAGCTTCCCCTGCCTGCCAGGAAGGAGGAAGTGATGTCATCTCTCCTGGGGCGCTCACATATACCGAGCGCCGTACAGGAGAAGATGCCAGGTTAGTACACAAAACAGCACACTGACACCAGGACACATAGGCACATAAATCGCCCCCCCAGACACCCCCCACCCCCCAGTCACAGTGTCACTGATTGCAGTGACCATTTATTTAGTGATCACTGCAATCAGTGACATTTGTGACTGTAAAAGTGTCACTACATTTAGTTTTAGGTCCAGTGTAGCCCCCTAACCCCCCCTAATAAAGGTTTAACCCCCTGATCACCCCCCAGATAACCCTTTCACCCCCTAGCACCGCCGTCACTAAGCAATGATTTTTCTGATCGATGTCTTAGCGTCGGTGATGCTGATCGGTAGCCAGTAATTTTTTTTAGGTTCGCCGCAGGTTTTTATAGCGTCGGGTACCCCCATATATTACCTAATGAAGGTTTAACCCCCTTGATCGCCCCCCAGGTAACCCTTTCACCTCCTATCACCACTGTCACTAAGTTATAATTTTTCTGATCGATGTCTTAGCGTCGGCGATGCTAATCGGTAGCCAGTAATTTTTTTTAGGTTCGCCGCAGGTTTTTATAGCGTCGGGTACCCCCATATATTACCTAATAAAGGTTTAACCCCCTTGATCACCCCCCAGGTAACCCTTTCACCCCCTAGCACCGCCGTCGCTATGCGATCATTTTTCTGATCGATGTCTTAGCGTCGGTGATGCTGATCGGTAGCCAGTAATTTTTTTTAGGTTCGCCGCAGGTTTTTATAGCGTCGGGTACCCCCATATATTACCAAAGGTTTAACCCCCTTGATCGCCCCCCCCCCCCAGGTAACCCTTTCACCCCCTATCACCACTGTCACTAAGCGATAATTTTTCTGATCGATGTCTTAGAGTCGGTGATGCTGATCGGTAGCCAGTAATTTTTTTTAGGTTTGCCGCAGGTTTTTATAGCGTCAGGTACCCCCATATATTATCTAATAAAGGTTTAACCCCCTGATCGCCCCCCAGGTAACCCTTTCACCCCCTATCACCACTGTCGCTAAGCAATCGTTTTTATGATCGTTGTCTTAGTGTCGGTGATGCAGATAGGTAGCCAGTAATTTTTTTTTAGGTTCGCCGTCAGGTTTTTATATAGCGTCAGGTACCCCCATATATTACCTAATAAAGGTTTTAACCCCCTAATTGCCCCTAGTTAACCCTTTCACCAGTAATCACCATATAAGTGTTACGGGTGACGCTGGTTAGTTAGTTTGCTTTTTATAGTGTCAGGGCACCCGCCGTATATAACCCAATAAAGGTTTAACCCCCTGATCGCCCGGCGGGTGATATCAATTAGGTTTTAGCGTCAGAGAGGGTCTGCGTCACACCCCAGGCAGCGTCAGGTTAGTGCCAGTAGCGCTAACACCCACACGTGAAGCATACACCCCCCTTAGTGGTATAGTATCTGATCAGCTCAATATCTGATCAGATCTATACTAGCGTCCCCAGCAGTTTAGGGTTCCCAAAAACGCACTGTTAGTAGGATCAGCCCAGATACCTGCTAGCACCTGCGTTTTGCCCCTCCGTCCAGCCCAGGCCACCGAAGTGCAGTATCGATCGATCACTGTCACTTACAAAACACAACACACATAACTGCAGCGTTCGCAGAGACAGGCCTGATCCCTGCGACTCCAGTGCTGTAGGAGGTGATTTCACCACCACAGTTAAAAAAAAAAAGCATATATGCCGAAGCATTGAGGCAGCAGGAGCGGAGGAGCGATTTTGCTCCTAATGCCGCGTATATACGGTCGAAATTCCGACGGAGGCTTGCCCGTGGAAAAGTCTGACCATGTGTACGCGGCATAACTTTTGCGAGAAGATGCCCCCATGCTTCGGCATATATAAATGGTGCATGTTTGCCCATCATTAGAAGTGGGTGGATGAAGGGCGGTATTCTAATGGTGGGCATACCCACCGATCAATCTTTTTTTTTCGTTCAGCCAACAGGCTGCATGAAAAAAAAGATTACAATACATGTCCAACAAGGACCAGCAACGTACTGGTATGTTGCTGGACTTTGAATGTTTATACCAGAATGATGCCTGCGGGTTTAGGTATCATCTTGGTATCATTCTTTTCAGCCAGCGGCCGGCTTTCATGTAAAAGCAATCCTAGTGGCTAATTAGCCTCTGGACTGCTTTTACAAGCAGTGGGAGGGAATGTCCCCCCCCCCCCGGATATAAAAAGCGCCATTGGGAAATTGGGAAAGCATTTTATCACACCGATCTTGGTGTGGTCAGATGCTTTGAGGGCAGAGGAAAAAAAAGAGTACCTGTCATTACCTATTGCTATCATAGGGGATATTTACATTCCCTGAGATAACAATAAAAGTGATAAAAATAAATAAATATGGAAGCAACAGTTTAAAAATAAAATAAAAAAGCAAAATTAATAAAAAAAAAAAAAAAAGCACCCCTGTCCTGCCCTGCTCTTGCCCAATGGCGAACGCAAGCGTCGGTCTGGCGTCATATGTAAACAGCAATTGCACCATGCATGTGAGGTATCACCGCGAAGGTCAGATCGAGGGCAGTAATTTTAGCAGTAGACCTCCTCTGTAAATCTAACGGGGTAACCTGTAAATGCTTTTAAAGGCTTTTAAAAATGTATGTAGTTTGTCGCCAATGCGCGTTTGTGCGAAATTTTAAAGAATGTCGTGTTTGGTATCTATGTACTCGGCCTAAGATCATCTTTTTTATTTCATCAAACATTTGGGCAATATAGTGTGTTTTAGTGCATTAAAATTAAAAAAAGTGTATTTTTTTCCCAAAAAATGCGTTTGAAAAATCGCTGCGCAAATACGGTGTAGAAAAAAAAATGCAACACCCACCATTTTATTCTGTAGGGCCTTTGCTTTAAAATATATATATATATAATGTTTGGGGGTTCAACATAATTTTCTTGCAAAAAAAAATATGTTTTCATGTAAACAAAAAGTGTCAAAAAGGGCTTTGTCTTCAAGTGGTTAGAAGAGTGGATGTAAGCTTCCTAATGTTGTGTATAAAATGCCAGAACAGTTCAAAACCCCCCCAAATGACCCCATTTTGGAAAGTAGACACCCCAAGCTATATACTGAGAGGCATGTCGAGTCCATGGAATATTTTATATGTTGACACAAGTTGCGGAAAAAATATTATTTTTTTTTTTTTTTGCACAAAGTTGTCACTAAATGATATATTGCTCAAACATGCCATGGGCATATGTGGAATTACACCCCAAAATACATTCTGTTGCTTCTCCTGAGTACGGGGATACCACATGTGAGACTTTTTGGGAGCCTAGCCGCGTACGGGACCCCAAAAACCAAGCACCGCCTTCAGGCTTTCTAAGGGTGTCAATTTTTGATTTCACTTCTCACTGCCTATCACAGTTTCGGAGGCCATGGAATGCCCAGATGGCACAAAACCCCCCCAAATGACCCCATTTTGGAAAGTAGACACCCCAAGCTATTTGCTGAGAGGTATTGTGAGTATTTTGCAGATCTCGCTTTTTGTCACAAAGTTTTGAAAATTTAAAAAAAAAAGAAAAAAAAAATGTTCTTTCTTCATTTTCAAAAACAAATGAGAGCTGTAAAATACTCACCATGCCTCTCAGCAAACAGCTTGGGGTGTCTACTTTCCAAAATGGGGTCATTTGGGGGGGTTTTGTGCTATTTTGGCATTTTATGGCCTTCAAAACTGTGATAGGTAGTGAGGAGTGAAATCAAAAATTTGCGCCCTTAGAAATCCTGGAGGCGGTGCTTGGTTTCCGGGGTCCCGTACGTGGCTAGGCTCCTAAAAAGTCCCACACATGTGGTATCCCCGTACTCAGGAGAAGCAGCAGAATGTATTTTGGGGTGCAATTCCACATATAACCATGGCATGTGTGAGCAATATATCATTTAGTGACAACTTTTTGTATTTTTTTTTTTTTTTGTCATTATTCAATCACTTGGGACAAAAAAAAAAAAATATTCAATGGGCTCAACAGGCCTCTCAGCAATTTCCTTGGGGTGTCTACTTTCTAAAATGGGGTCATTTGGGGGGGTTTTGTGCTATTTTGGCATTTTATGGCCTTCAAAACTGTAAAAGGTAGTGAGGAGTGAAATCAAAAATTTGCGCCCTTAGAAATCCTGAAGGCGGTGCTTGGTTTCCGGGGTCCCGTACATGGCTAGGCTCCTAAAAAGTCCCACACATGTGGTATCCCCGTACTCAGGAGAAGCAGCAGAATGTATTTTGGGGTGCAATTCCACATATAACCATGGCATGTGTGAGCAATATATCATTTAGTGACAAGTTTTTGTAATTTTTTTTATTTATTTTTTTTGTCATTATTCAATCACTTGGGACAAAAAAAAAAAATATTCAATGGGCTCAACATGCCTCTCAGCAATTTCCTTGGGGTGTCTACTTTCTAAAATGGGGTCATTTGGGGGGGTTTTGTACTGCCCTGTCATTTTAGCACCTCAAGAAATGAGATAGGCAGTCATAAATTAAAAGCTGTGTAAATTCCAGAAAATGTACCCTAGTTTGTAAACGCTATAACTTTTGCGCAAACCGATAAATATACGCTTATTGACATTTTTTTTACTAAAGACATGTGGCTGAATACATTTTGGCCTAAATGTATGACTAAAATTGAGTTTATTCGATTTTTCTTATAACAAAAAGTAGAAAATATCATTTTTTTTCAAAATTTTCGGTCTTTTTCCATTTATATCGCAAAAAATTTAAATCGCAGAGGCAATCAAATACCATTAAAAGAAAGCTCTATTTGTGGGAAGAAAAGGACGCAAATTTCGTTTGGGTACAACATTGCATGTCCACACAATTTACAGTTAAAGCAGCGCAGTGCAAAATTCTGAATTCACCTCTGGTCCTTTAGCTACCAAATGGTCCGGGGCTTAAGTGGTTAAAGAAGTTGTAAAAGGCAAAAGGTTTATCCTAATGCATTCTGTGCATTAAGATAAAAAAAAAAAACTTGTGTGTAGCAGGCCCCCCAGCAACCCCTAAAACTTACCCTGAGCCCCTTCTCTATCCAGCATGTCCACGATTCCCTCTGCCATCCGGGACTCTCCTGATTGTCTGGGGCACAGCCGCAGCACCATTGGCTCCTGCGGCTGTCAAAGTCAGTTAATCAGGAGAGAGGGACGGGTCGGAGTTCTGTGTCTGAAAGGATGCACAGAGCTCTGACTCTGCTCAGGTGCCCCCATAGCAAGCTGCTGGTCTATGGGGGCACACTTTATGAGGGAGGGGCCAGGAGCAGCAAAGAGGGACCTGGGAAGAGGAGGATCTGGGTTGCTCTGTGCAAAACCACTGCACCAGGACAGGTTTGTTATTTTTTTTAAAAAGCGAGACTTTACAATCACTAATTGCAGCGTGAGCTGGCATTTTGCCATCATTTGCTAGTATGTCTAACCCTACCCCCAAGACAATGCTGCTGTCCAAAGGTGACCCTGTGCTCCTTCATCCAGAGAGGGGTCACTCTAATACAGGTGGTGTTTTACTGGCCAAATCACCAGGTGAAAAAAAAACAGGAAAAAAATCTGCATTTTGTTACTCGCTAAAAAACATCCCTTTCTCTGAGTTCGCTGATGGACACAGTTCTTCTGATTCTTGACTGTAGGGTTTAGAGCTCCACCTACAGGTGTAGGACACTAGGCAAAAAAAGAAAAAAAAAGGAAGAAAACCTCACCACCTATGGGCAATCCTAGCTGGTATAAACCCCCTCTGGTACGGGCAAGCTAGTCAAAAAGAGGAGCTCCAGTCATATTTGTGTTTATTATGTTTCCAAAAGAGGAGGAGGGAAGGAGGCCTTAAAGTTAACTTCCCATTTTGGGTGAAGCTCGGCTTTCCACAAAGCAGTGTCAGAAGTATAAATTCCCCCAAAAAATTAAGTTATTACCTGTTAACACACTTTCTAGGAATCCTCTAGGACGGCTTACAGAGATATGCTCCTCCCACCTAGCACATGAAACACATGATCCACATCATAAAAGACAGACTCGCAGGCAGTAGACCCTCAGTATTAATAACCAAAAGCACAGATAAAACAAAAAAAACTCCCATTCATGCAACCAGCTTAGGATTACATCATTAGTTTCATAAAAACAAGGGATGGAACCGACGCCATTCTGGAAGATTCCTGGAAAGTGAATTAACGGGTAATAACTCTTATTTACCACAGTCATCTTCCAGGATGGCTTACAGGACAACATAGAACTACCTGATCAGGGCGGGACCACAGCATTAAGCACCTTTCTTTCCGACAGCCTGTTCCTGGTTAGAGAACAGGCCCGGTCAATAATGTTTCATGAAGGCTTGGAAGCTGGACCCAGATGCTGCTCCTCAGATCTGTGGAGCTGAAGCGCTGACCTTTTCAGCCCAAGAAATAGCCCCTACACTGTCTGAATGAGCTTTGATATTTTCCAGAGAAAACTACGATTATGCCTGGTAGGTTTTCATCATTGCATGTTTCAATCGCCTTGTGATAGTAATATTTTGATCTGGACTCCAGAACATAACAAGCAACCTAGAGATAGATCTCTTGAGCCCTCATCCTACATAATCTTCAATAAGATACCTATGGACATTTAAAGATAATAGGCCCTTGTATCTATCCAGCGAGATTTCTGCGTATCTCACACACACAAATGCATATGCCCATACCCATGACCTTTCTCCCCTCTGAACGCTGGTAAGACAACCATGAGTGTTTTAAAGATAACTGTGTAAAAATGAACCTGACAAATTTATGAATGACAGGAGCTCTGCCCAAAGTTGGAAGTCTGACTTCATATGGCACATTGAGATGCTGGTGGTAAGTTATGCAGATCACTACTTCAAGAGACTGAGCCTGTAGTAGTAACAGAACATTTACATTGAATTGCTATAGCTGTTCTGTTAGGAAGGCTGAGCGAAAGATGTACTGATAACATTTAAACATATCCAGTCAGATATAGGGGTCAGAGGCATAGCAAAACATGATACCACATCTACAGGCCATATTCCTGCCTATTAGTGCTGCCAAGAATGCATCACATGAAGGAGTTGTCTGCATCTGAAGCAAAATGGCCCGATACACCCCTAGTCATACAAGTTTTATACTGCTGTATAAATTCTAAACCCTGGTAAGGTTGTAGTGACCACACAACCCCCATTAAAGGGCTCAGTGATGCAAACTATAAAGCTTTACAAATTCAACTATGATGTTAAAGTGAATGTGAACCCAATTCATTAAATTTGAGCTGGGCACATGTAACTGCAGCGTTTTGTTATCTCTCTTCAAAAGCACTAAGTCCAGTAGCTGTCTCCTGCTCCATTCTTCTGTTATCCTGATAACTTCTGACAAGTTCTCCATCAACGGAGACAAAAGCAGCCTGAGTTTTGTGTTGGGGAGGATGCTATAAATAGATTAGCAGAGTGCTGAAATATTAAACCAACAGCTGAGAAAGTCTCTACCAATGCGGCTTTCTTCCAATCAGCTGTCTTGGCTGTATGCCCAGACTACACTTCCAGTGCTGAACAGAAATACAAACTCTCCAACACGATCTGAACTTTTTAAAGAATATATAAAACTAAAGACAGCCGATATGCAAGTAAAGCCCATGCAGGGAGATCTGCCCCATCCATCAGCACCATCTGATGCCGTTCACCCCACTGGGCACCTGCGAGGGTCCACATCCACTTTAAGTCCTTCCTGGAGGAAGAACACCAAAAATACAAGAATATAATGTCTGTTGATGATGGTACCAGGGTATACTTACAAAGCTACCCAATAGCTGTCCATTCAGGGGGACCTGCAGCATAGCAGGCTGCATACTGTCCTGGCTCACCAACATAGTTCAAAAGTTCATAGCCTCTGCAGACGTGTGCCCCTCCCCCCCCCCCATCTGGAGGTAATCAGGGACTCTGGATGCCTCTGTTCCAGCCATGCACTACTCCCTTCCAAAGATTTGGGGAAGCCAGCGGCCGTGATCCATCCAAAATAAGGGGTTCCATTACAGGAGGTGAGGTCCACTTTAACCACTTGCCGTCCATGCAATAGCCAAATGACGGCCACAGCGTGGACCTAAATTTCCGGGAGGCAGTCAATAGACGTCCTCCCCTTTGCACACGCTGTGTTCACTGCGTCACAGACTCTGGTGATCACAGATTCGAGTAAGAGGCCGGTCCCAACCCCTTACCATGTCATCAGCTGTCAGCCAATGACAGCTGATCACATGATGTAAACAAAGCTCGGTAATCTTTTTTTCTCCTCACGCTGACAGCGTGAGGAGAAAAAAATAGCCGATCACCAGCCGATCAGTGGTGCCCACCAGTGCCGATCAGTGGTGCCCACCAGTGCCGATCAGTGGTGCCCACCAGTGCCGATCAGTGGTGCCCAGCACTGGTGGGCACTGAGGGGCAGCACTGCTGGGCTACACTGATCGGTGTCCACCAGTGCCGCCCTAACGGTGCCCACCAGTGCAGCCTCATCAGCGTACATCAACGAAGGAGAAAAATTACCCGTTTGCAAAATTTTATAACAAAATATAAAAATATATAAAATAATTTTTTGAAATTCGGTCTTTAATTTTTTCAACAAAAAATAAAAACCGCAGAGGTGATCAAATGCCACCAAAGGAAAGCTCTATTTGTGGGGAAACCATGATTAAAATGTAATTTGGGTACAATGTTGTATGATCGCGCAATTGTCGTTCAAAGTGCATCAGCGCTAACAGCTGAAAATTGGTCTGGGCAGGACGGGGGTTTAAGTGCCCAGTAAGCAAGTGGTTAAAGGAGCCTTTCCCAAGAGGTAACATACCGCAAAGCACTTCAAAAATATAAAAAGGGGCATTTTGGCAGTTTACAATCTTTCGGGATAGGGAAAAACCTCAACAGACCAAGCTGTGCAAGCTAAAGGGAACAGGCAGGTCATTGGCCTTTCTCTTACCGTATCTTAAGACTACAGTGATGTAGAAGGGGGACAGCCCAGTGCCCTTAGATTCCAATACCAAACTGCAGAGCAAGATCAGCAAACAGGTGTGATGCTGCAGACTGTCTGCCCACGACACAATTATGACAACCAGGGCGCCACCGGAGCAGGCCCAGAACCCCCTTGTGCAGCGACTGGGAGAACCCCAGTGCACATGTACATCGGAGGTGGGGTCTCCAGGAGAAACATGTACTGTGAGAGGTCACTGCATACGTTCTGGGAGGAACTACATTAAATCCTGGGCTACAGTACCAAAAGGATCAGTAGGCCATGCATGCACAATGGAGAGGAAAACCAGTACTCCTCTCCCGCTGCCTACATTAGCAGCCAAGCACCAGACAGACCACCCCAGTTGACCGAGGCACTGGCCCCGCCCCAACCCAAGCTGTCACCAATATACAGTGTCATCCAAAGCTTTTATTGCAGAAAAATCACATCATAAAGGACCAAGTGCAATGTTTGGGAGATGCGCAGGATCCCTTCGTCAGGCATTTGATGTATTTCTCACACACACAGCATAGGCATTCTTTTTACAGAAGTGATCGAAAGGGACCTTGACCGTATATATAATGCGGAGATCGTTTGTCACATCCTTCCATTAACAAAACAACTTGGGGCATCCCCAAAGTGAGCAAACTAGAGTTCCCTCCTCTGTGTTACATTTGGGACAATTGGAGTCATCTCGACCACCTGTAAAGCTGCAGTGGTGTTCTATATGCTCTGTGTAGTATAAAGCTGAGTTTGTGTGAGGGAGACATGGAAACCAGATGCACAGACTGAAGGTACATCTCCCACACCTCACTAATATTTCCCAGGTCACTATTCCATCTCCTACTACACAAGGGTGTAGATGAGTTCTGTAGAGTAGAACGTAAGGCAGAATAAATTTGCAAGATCATAACCTTCTTATGGGGTATGGTAAAAACTTCCTGAATAAGAGGGTGGTCAGACAGCACCAGGGTGGATTGATGTGCATTCGTCTGAAGAGCATGCCGCAATCAAGTATTTATAAAATTGTTGTCTTGGTAAGAGCCAATTCACACAGGGGCAACTTTGGATCCGACTTCAAGTCGCCCAAAGCCGTCTCAAGTCGCGCGACATGAAAAAAATCAATGTAAGTGAATGGATCCGTCATAATGCACACTACTGTAGTAGCTCCGACTTCAGAAAAGGTTCCTGTACTACTTCAATCCTACTTCTACCCATTGATTTCAATGGAAGTCGCCTCCAAGTCGGATCCCCCACTAAACTTCTTAAAAGGGAGACTCTAGACAAGAGTTTGACATCTGATGTCAGTAATGAAATGGGCCTATTTGAATCAAGAATTCGATCATCCTTGCCAGGTTTAAGTAGGATCATGACTGCGTCGTTCGAGGGCGGCAAGCGTGCCTGTTCCATTGAGCCATTAAAAAACATCTTTGTACATTGTATAAGGTGGTCAGCATATATCTCTTGTAGACCTCCACAGGTAGCCTGTCTGCCCCAGGGGATTTCCCAGATGGGGAGAGGGCTAATGCCTCCAATACCTCATCGCTCGTGAGAGGGGTGTTCAACATAATCCTATGAGATCTTGTTAATTTAGGTAATTCACATGTGTTCAAAAAAGCATGGATAGCGTCAGTGGAAAGTGTTACCTTAGGGGAATACAAATCTACATAGAAGTCACAGAAGTTTAGCAGTATATCAGAATGTGTGCAAACTGTATCCCCAAAAGTCGTAACTGCTGATATGAATGAGGAGCCTCACTGGGACTTCACCAGCATACGGCCCATATTTTCCCCCTCCTCTAAAACTTTTGCTGTAGAAAGAATCTCTTGTCCAGAGCTTTAGCTAACCACTTGCCAACCGCTGCATGATGATATATGTCGGCAGAATGGCACGGCTGGGCATATGGACGTATGGGTACGTCGCCTTTAAGACGCGGCATTGTGAGAGTGCGCCCTCCGCGAGTGTGATTGCGGGTCCCACGGACTTAAAGTCCGCCGGGAGTCCCACGATCGTCTCACGGAGAGGAAGAACGGGGAAATGCTGATGTAAACAGCATTTCCCCGTTCTGCCTAGTGACAGGACACTGATCATCGCTCCCTGTGATCGGGAGCAGTGATCAGTGTTCATGTCACACGTAGCCCATCCCCCCCACAGTTAGAACACATCCCTAGGACACACTTAACCCCTTCAGCGCCCCCTACTGGTTAACCCTTTCACTGCCAGTGTCATTTACACAGTAATCAGTGCATTAATAATAATTGACAATGGTCCCAAAAATGGCGTCAAAAGTGTCCGATGTGTCCGCCATGTCGCCGATTACCGCCATTACTAGTAGAAAAAAAAATATTCATAAATATGCCATAAAACTATCCCCTATTTTGTAAATGCTATAACTTTTGAGCAAACCAATAACCGCTTATTGTGATTTTTTTTTTTACCAAAAATATGTAGAAGACGACTTTTTTCCTCAGTTTAGGCGGATAAGTAAAGTTAGACTTACCGGTAACTTGTTTTCCATTAATCTTTCAGGACAGCACCTTGAGAGCATGGCTCCACCCACTTGACAGGAAACAGACCTCCACTAAACTTCTTAAAAGGGAGGCTCCTTCCACTTATCACCAGTAGTAGAGAAACCTCCGGCCCAAGCTGGAACACATAATCAGAGTATGGTTAGTCACAGCATAATAATAAAAAAAATATATGGGTTGCTGCTGTCCTGAAAGACTCATGGAAAACAAGTTACCGGTAAGTCTAACTTGACTTTTCCCTTATCGTCTTTCAGGACAGCACCTTGAGAGGATAGAAGAGACTTACCCACTTAGGGAGGGACCACAGCCTGCAAGATTTTTCTGCCAAAAGCCTGATCGCTTGCTGACAGAAGATCCAGTCTGTAGTGACTGACAAACGTTGGGTAACTTGACCACATAGCCGCCTTACAAATTTGATCTGGGGTGGCACCAGCTATTTCTGCCCATGTAGTGCCTGAGCCATGGTAGAATGTGCTTTAATTCCCAGTGGGGGAGATAGCCCCGCTTGGGAGTAGGCTGCCAGAATAGCAGTTTTAAGACATCTAGCTATTGACCCCTTTGATGATTGGTGTCCCTTTTTTCCAGAAAAAGTATAAACAAAGAGTCCGAAGACCGAAAGTCCTTGGTTACTTTGAGATAACGTAACAAAGTCCTTCTCGCATCCAAATTGTGGAATTGGCTTTCCTTTCTCTCTCCCCCCCCCCCCCCCAAGGGTTTGAGCAAAAGGTTGGTAGGATGATCTCCTGCAACTGGTTGAGGGCTGACGCCACTTTTGGCAAGAAACCTGGATCGGTTTTTAGTACAATCCTATCCATGTAGATGGATAGGAAGGGGTTTTTTTACTGACAGGGCATGCAGCTCACCAATACTCCTAGCTGATGTTATTGCAACTTGGAACAAAGTCTGAAGAGTAAGATTCTTCAGTGAAATTAATTGTAGTGGTTCAAAAGGTTCCTTAGTGAGTGCCTGAAGAACCACTGATAAATCCCAAATGGGAAAGTGCTTAGCAGGAGCTGGTCTGGATCTAGCAAGCGCTTTGAAAAATCTTGAAACGAGAGGCTCTGAAGATATTGGTCTTTCCAGAAAAACTCCCAATGCGGATATCTGTACCTTAAGTGTACTGACTGACAAGCCCTTTTCTGCTCCATTCTGAAGAAATTCCAGAATTGACACCAGATTTTTCACCACACTATTTGACGAGTGACACCAGGTGTTGTAAACCTTCCAGTATTTAGCATAGATCTTTCTGGTAACTAACTTTCTACTGGAAAGCAAGGTAGTCACCAGGGGTCGAGACAGACCTTTTCGTCTCAACAACTGCCTCTCATACCACGCCGTGAGGCTTAGACTGGCCACCTCCGGATGGAATATCGGACCCTGCAGAAGCAAGTCCTGCCGGAGAGGCAGCCGCCAAGACGGTCTGACTGCCATTCGAAGAATAGTGGTAAACCATGCCCTTTTTGGCCAAAAAGGAGTAATTAGAATTACTTCCACTTGCTCTTTCTGAATCTTCCTAAGTGCCAACGGGGATTAGTTGAAACGGAGGAAAAGCATAACCCAGCTGGAAGTTCCAAGGCTGTATTAACACATCTGTTCCCTGGGAACTGTTGTTTATGTGAATGGAGAAAAAAGCCGAAAGTTACATATTTTCTGCTGACGCAAATAGGTCTATTTGTGGTTGGCCCCAGGCCCAGATGATCATTGTGAAGACTTCTGGATTTAAGGTCCAATCTGCTTCCTGAATCCGTCGTCTGTTTAGAAAATCTGCCACTATATTTAGAGTGCCCTTGAGGTGGACTGCTGACAAGGACAGCAAATGATTTTCTGCCCAATTTAGGATGTCTGGGGTGAGAAGTTGAAGTGTTGTGCTTCTTGTGCCCCCTTGCCTGTTTAAGTAGGCTATGGTAGTGGCATTGTCTGAGAAGGCTTGGACATGGGCACCTTGAAGGTCTAGAGAGAAGGCATCCAAAGCTAAGGCCACTGCCCTTAGTTCTCTCCAATTGGAGGACTTTTTTGCCTGACTGGGACCAAACACCCTGAGCCAAGTTTTGACCCAGTTGCGCCCCCCATCCCCACAGGCTGGCATCAGTCGTTACCACTTTTTCTATTGGAAATGACTAAAGCAGGCCTGCTGACAGGTTTGTCTGACTTCTCCACCACCAAAGCAAACGTTTGATTTGGTGGGGATTTTTACCTTTGCCTCCAGAGATTCTGTCCTGTGATCCCTTGCTTTCAGGAGGAAACTTTGAAGAGGTCTGAAATGAAGCCTTGCCCATTGCACAGCTGGCATGGATGAGCAAAAGGAAATTGATGATATGGACAGCAGCACGCCAAAAAAACCTTAACGGTTGCCTTTATTGTAAAAATTGATGGATGCACTACAAATCACAGCAAACCAGGAGAACCACTGACGCGTTTCGTACTGTAGTTTAGTGCTTATTCATAGCTTAAGGTACCGTTAAGGTTTTTTTGGAGTGCGGCTGTCCATATCAATTTCCTTTTGCTTGTATCGTGCATTGCCAGCACCCTTGGTTTCCTGAGAGAACATTGATTGTCTTAGTATATTCACCTGGGAGCGGTAACTCCCTTCTGGCATGGATGAGGTTAGGGTTCCTAGGGCTGACATTACTTGCCTGACTGACAACTCCTGATTTGTCTGTAAGGAGGCTACAACCTTTTGTATCTTTATCTTTTTGTCTTCTGGGAGAAAAATTCTCTGCTCCACTGAGCTGATCTGATACCCCAGAAATTGTGCTTCTTGGGCTGGGTTGTAATTTGATTTTTCCATATTTATGATCCAGCCCAAGGCCTCTAGATGACTGCGGGCTCTTCCGAGGTCCTCTAACAATTTCTCCTTGGAGGGGGCAAAGGAGAGTAGTTTGTCTAGGTATGGAATTACCGCTAGCCCCTGCAAGCGAAGAGGAGCGAGAGCCTCTGCCATGATTTTTGTAAATATTCTCGGGGCCGAGGAAAGGCCGAAAGGTAGGGCTTTGAATTGGAGGTGCATAACCTCTTTTCCCATGTTTACTGCCAATCTTAGAAACTTCTGAGATTGAGGGGCTATGGGGATATGCAGAAAGGCATCTTGAAGGTCGATTGAATGCCATAAAGCATTCTTTTGTCAATAGGTTTTTGACCGTGAAGATTGAGTACAACTGGTCCGTAAGGACCACAGGTGCAGGAGCACTGCCAGTTGCCTCTGACAAATGTGGAGAAACAGGTGAACTAGACTCCATACTGCCACCCTCTGAGACCTTATACACTACTACAGTAAATATACAGTCCAACCACTGGCTGCGCTGAGGCTAAGGAGGCGATACCCAGAGGACTTAACAACCCTTATAAGGACCGCTCAGTTCCACTGTATGAAACCACGCTGTCAGCGCGAGTGAAGCGTGAGGAGAGCGTGAAGAGAGCGTGAAGAGAGCGTGAAGAGAGCGTGAAGAGAGCGTGAAGAGAGCGTGAAGAGAGCGTGAAGAGAGCGTGAAGAGAGCGTGAAGAGAGCGAGAGGAGAGCGTGAGGAGAGCGTGAGGAGAGCGTGAGGAGAGCGTGAGGAGAGCGTGAGGAGAGCCGCGCCGCAGTGCGGATAGAGGCCGAAACGAAAAGTGAAAGCGAAGCGGATTCAAGAAAACTGCCGCCGGCCGCATTAATACTGCGCCAGAGATTCACGGCAAGATGGCCACCGAGCGCAGTTTAAAATCACCAACACAGGGCTAATGGCGCACGCAATGAAGTCTCGAAACACCCACACATACCAGAACACTACTCCTCTCCCAGCACACAGACATGAGCGCCCCCCGCCAGGCCAGAGTGACCCCCAAGTACCCCCACAACACAGCGCCAGTACAGGGTGTAGAGAGCAGCATAACCGGGGGAGACAGGGAGAAACCCCCCACATAAAGAAATACAGCCAGAATGTACTCACCTGCAGCAGGAGAGACTACTTACCCATCCCAGAGGGACCCACTGGCTTGTTTCAGACAGACCTATCACAGAGTAGTACTGAGTAGCTGTCGGCCCGGTCCACCGCAAAAGATACAGCATGGTACTGTTCAATCTTGAGAGGACCGCGGGAGCATAAAAGCAACCCAGCCACCCCTGGAGTCATGGGGCATGTCGTGAACTGAGTGTCACGCACACAAGGCGAGGATCAGCACGCTCGATGGTCGGACAGGGAAGACTATGAGGATACCAGTGTACCCAACCTGTTGCCCAGCCGACAGTTGATTGAAGGTCTCAAAATTAAAAGAATAAAATTCCCAAAGGAATAAAATTTAAAAATAAAATCTTCCAGGAGAGCTCCTGAGAGAGACACGTCGTCTTCTGCTAGGTAGAAAAAAACTGAGGCTGCTGGCTGCAGGTAGGAGGGTTATGTTCAGAGGGACCACCCCACTGGGCGGGGCTGTTTAGCTCTGGTTTTGTTCTAGATTGTTTCTAACTTCTAACATTCTGCCTAGATCTTCTCCTGCAAGCAGGGACATATACCCACATGTTTACAGTATTAGAGCTGTGTCAGTCCATGGACAATAAGAGAAATAGGATTTTTGTACTCACCGTAAAATTATTTTCTCTGATGTCCATGGACTGACAGCTTCTAATACTGAAACACGTGGGTATATGTCCCTGCTTGCAGGAGAATATCTATGCAGGATGTTAGAAACATACATTCTAGAAAAAAAACAGAGCTGAAAAGCCCCGCCCAGGGGGGCGGTCCCTCCAGACATAACCCTCCTATCTGCAGCTAGCAGCCTCAGTTCGTAATAAAGCAGTACAAAAACCTTAAAGAAGGGTGGGTGCTGTGTCAGTCCATGGACGTCAGAGAAAAGGATTTTACGCTGAGTACAAAAATCACATGTGCAACTGACGCTTGATGTCGGAAAGCCCAGGAAGCACCAATTGCCCTGGTGGAATGCGCCGTAACCGATAAGGGAGGCGCCCACCCCTTGAGGGCATAAGCGTGTATGACGGTCTGTCTGATTTACCTAATAAAGGTGGCAGACGACACCGCTTGGCCCTGCTTTGGACCAGAGACGGACACAAACAGTGAGCCAGACTTCCGAATGGAAACCGTAGCAGACAGGTACACCCGTAAGGCTCGTACCACATCCAATGTATGAAGCGCAAACTCTCAGGGATGCGATGGGTGAGGACACAAGGACGGAAGAACAATGTCCTCATTAAGGTGAAAGGCCGAGACCACCTTTGAAAATTAAGACGGTCGTGGGCGCAACACCTCCTTATCCTTATGAAGGACCAAGTAAGGCGACTTGCGGGACAAGGCCGCCAACTCAGACACCCGTCGAACAGAAGTAATGGCCACCAAGAAAGCCACCTTCTGGGACAAGGTCAAGAGAGGAATCTCCCTGATATTTTTAAAGGGATGTTCTTGGAGAACCAAGATCACCAAATTCAGATCCTAAGGAGGGGGAGGAGGCTTGAAAGGGGGGATCACATGGCGAACCCCCTGCACAAAGGTGCTAATCAAGGAATGGCCCGCTAGCGGTCATTGAAAAAGACAGCCCGATGGTACGCAAGGCCAGGTTTTGGGTCACACCACGGTATAAGAACCGCAA
Organism: Rana muscosa; assembly: GCA_029206835.1. NCBI lineage: Eukaryota > Metazoa > Chordata > Amphibia > Anura > Ranidae > Rana > Rana muscosa. The sequence goes on along the minus strand of CM055127.1, from coordinate 17,318,589 downwards.
AATCCTGGGAACGGAATACGTCCGTGGACGCCATCAAGCTCCTCGCACATAGCGATGTAAGCCTTCCAGGTAAGGTGATAGATCTTTCTGGTAAAGGAGGTGAAAACACCTCCCGGATGTAAGGACCCTTCCCCTGGAATGCACACGGCCGACAGGACCGTCATGCAGTGGGATGGGTATGATAAACCCAAGGAGACACCGCAATGTATCGGAGAAGGGAGGCTACGGCTTACGGGGTGCCTCAATTGTTGGCCAAGAAAAGCAACCTGACAGAGCTCCCCTAGAAACTCTGTCAGTGGACCAGTAACTCAGCCTCTACAGGTGGTGCAGACTCACCCCGGACACAGATACCCTAGAGGCTAAAGCAGTTGCAGTGCACCTGCTGGTCGACTGATAGATGAAGCCGAGGCTTTTGCCCAGTCATTGAGCTTTAGGAACGCAGCCACTACCGGGCGTAACGCTAACCTCAGCATGGCAAACGCAGTCCAAGCCAGCGCTTCTGCTCCATAAGTGCTGATTGTACAAACACATAGTTTATACTGTGTATTGCGTCAAAACGCGCAATTAGAGCGTGGAAGGAAACCCCCTCAGCCACAAAGAGCATAGTACAACCACATACGGCGTATGTAGTATAGTATGTGTGGATAAACATATTAAACATGTTTATACTGTGCCAGCTACAAAGGCGCGCACATCATTGTAGCGTAGGCGGAAACCAGCCACGCAGACTTCGTACACAACCGTGTAGGCATGTTAGCATGCAAACAAATTGCACATGTTTATGCTGTGCATAGCGCTGAAAATGCGCACACCATTGGAGCGCGGGGGGTGAAAAAATCAGAGCACTCGGATGAAACCCACGCAGACCGCATACCGTGTAGGTACTAAAGTATGTGTGAGAAACATTTTGAACATGTCTATGTGTGCATAGCACCGAAGGCGCGCACACCGTTGGCGCGTTGGAGGAAACCGGAGTACCTGGAGGAACCCCAAGCAGACCCAGAGAATACAATACATACATCTACTGTGAATGTATTAAGTGTTGTGTATAAACATAATGTGTATGTTTATACTGTGTATGGCACCGAAGGCGTGCATGTCATGTAGCGTGGGCGGAATCCAGAGAACCCAGAGGAAACCCACGCAGACTGCACACACATATCGTGTAGGTATGTTCGCATGTGGATAATCAAATCGCAAAAGTTTCAGACTGCATACACATACCGCGTAGGTATAATAGTATGCGTGATAAACATATGGAACATGTTTAAACTGTGCAGAGAGCCAAAGGTGCACATACCGTCAGAGCGAGGGAGGAACCCGGAACACCCAGGAGAAACCCACACAGATACCATGTAGGAATGATAGCATGTGAATAAACATATTGCACATGGTTATGCTGTGCATTACCCTTGGAGTGTAGGAGGAAACTGGAGTACCCGGAGGAAACCCACACAGACAGCATACACATACTGTAAGTATTTATAGCATGTGCAATAAACATATTGAACATGTTTATACTGTGCAAAGAGCCGAAGCGCACATACCATGAGAGCGTGAGAGGACAACGGAGCACCCGGAGGACACCCACGCCGACCATACATATACTGTGAATGTATTTAGAGTCGTGTATAAATATATTGTGTATGTTTATATCGTGTATGGCACTGAAGACACATCATTGGAAAGTGGGAGGAAACCCACACAGACAGATCAATAACACATACATACACTGTGAATGTATTCAGTGTAGAGTTATAAGATAGGTTTTAATTATGGCACCGAGGCGCATAATCTTCTCTATCATTCCAACCTGCTTAAATGTGCTGCCGAAGCAGCATGCAGGTAAAAGGTAACCTCTGACACCGCAGACCGTGGTCCTGTCAGAGCTCAGAGCGTTCCCCAGGAAATGGCGGGAAACCACAGGTGCAGAGACCCTGTTGTTGCCTCAGAGACATCACACAGAAGGCTCACAGGGACTATAGAAATAAATGAATAACGTGCCTGCCCCCCACCATGCTGCACCGACCGGGAGGGGGCCACTGTGTACCACTGTATCATCCATGCTACTCTCGACGCAGCGTGTGAGGAAACAGTGAGGAAGCCGTGTAAAATAAAAGCTTGAAAAGAACCAAAGGAGAAAGTGTCCGCCTGAGGTACCTCAGCCACAGCATCCAGCTTGAGAGTGTCCCTCACAGCATCAATGAGTTCACTTACAAGCACCCTGTCATTTACTGACTCAGAACTGGAGTCTTCCTCACAAGGAATGCCCTGTTCAAAACATTAAAAAATATTCAGAGCTAGGGTCCTGAGCAGCAGCAGCTAGGCCCATAATAGCCATGCCAGCTAGTGGCTTCTCCAAACACTCACACCACACAGCCCCAGCACACAGACATGAGCACCCCCGCCAGGCCAGAGTGACCCCCAAGTACCCCCACACAGCACAGCGCCAGTACAGGTTGCGGAGAGCAGCATAACAGGGGGGAGACAGGGATAAACCCCCCAGACAGACAGAGAAACACAGACAGCATGTACCCACCTGAAGCAGGAGAGACTACTTACCCATCCCATAGGGACCCACTGGCTTGTTTCAGACAGACCCATCACAGAGTAGTACTGAGTAGCCCTCGGCCCGGTCCACCGCGAAAGATACAGCAGGTACTGTTCAATCTTGTGAGGACCGCGGGAGCATAAAAGCCACCCGGCCACCCCTGGAGTCATGGGGCCTGTCGTGAACTGAGTCTCACGCACACAAGGCGAGGAACAGCATGCTCGATGGTCAGACAGGGAAGACTACGAGGATACCAGTGTACCCAACCTGTTGCCCAGCCGACAGTTGATTGAAGGTCTCAAAAATAAAATAATAAAATTCCCAAAGGAATGAAAATAAAATCTTCCAGGAGACTGGCTCCTGAGAGAGCCACGTCTTCTTCTGCTAGGCAGAAAAAAACTGAGGCTGCTAGCTGCAGGTAGGAGGGTTATGTCTGGGGGACAGCCCACCTGGGCGGGGCTGTTCAGCGCTTTTTATTTAGAATGTACGTTTCTACCATCCTGCCTAGATCTTCTCCTGCAAGCAGGGACATATACCCACGTGTTTCAGTATGTGTCAGTCCATGGACGATAAGAGAAAAGGATTTTACGGGGAGTACAAAAATCCTATTTACTCTTTCGTTCATGGACGGACACAGCTTCCTCTTGACAAGTGGGACGTCCCAAAGCTGTGTCAAAAAACGAGGGGTGGGAACAGCATAAAATAAACTTCACCCCAATAACAAGACAGAGCTCCTCAACTGAGGAGTTGCAACTCTAAACAGCCGCCTGCAAAACTTTGTGGCCGAAAAGAAGCATCCGAAGATGCACCTACATCAACCTTGTAGAATTTAGTTTAAGTGTGAACGGACGACCAAGTCGCTGCCTTACATAATTGGTAAACAGACGCTTGATGTCGTAAAACCCAAGAGGCACCTATTGCCCTGGACGAATGCGCCATGACAAGAAAGGGGGGCGCCCGAACATTTATGGCGTAAGCCTGAATCTCTGTCGGATCCACTTTGAGATGGTGGCCGACAAGACCACTAGGCCCTTCTTGGGACCAGCCACCGAAACAAACAGTGAGTCTGACCTCCAGAACGGAGCAGTAGCAGATAAGTATACTCTCAGAGCTCGGAAAACGTTTAAAGGAATGCAACGCCGACTCCTTAGGATTCGACAGATGAGGACACAAGGATGGAAGTACAATGTCTTCATTGAGATGAAAGGCCGAAACGACCTTGGGAAGAAAAGAAGGCTGCAGACGCAGCACCATCTTATCCTTGTGGAAAACCAGTTAGGGAACCTTGCATGACAAGGCTGCCAGCTCAGAAAACCATCTAACTGACGCAACAGCCACCAAAAAGACCACTTTCTGAGAAAGTGTCAAGGGAATTTCCCTAATATTCTCAAACGGTGACCTTTGAAGCACCAAGAGGACCAGATTCATGTCCCACGGAGGTAGTGGGTGACGGACCGGGGGGCCACATGTCGAACCCCCTGCACAAACGTACTCACGAGAGAGTGAGCAGCCAGGGGTCGCTGAAAAAAAAAAAAGACAGCCAGGGCAGATATCTGCCTCTTAAAAACGTAGTTGAGGCGAGCCTTTGGTCCACCCCACGCTGTAGGAACAGCAGGATTCTGGAGACCAAATAAGTACGCGGATGCCACTTCATCTCCTCACACATGGATATGTAAGCCTTCCAAGTGCGATGGTAAACCTTCTTAGAGGACGGCTTCCGAGCACTTCTCATGGTAGAGATCACAGAATCTGACAGGCCCTGGTCTCTCAGAACCTGGTTCTCAATAGCCATGCCGTTAAAGCCAGTGACTGTAAAGCAGGATGGAGTATGGGACCTTGCAACAGCAGGTCCTCCCGTAGTGGTAGGCGCCAGGGGACGTCTGCTACCAGACGTACTCTGTATAACTTTTGCGCCTGTAGAATGCACCCTAGAAGCCGAAGACTTCCACAAAATGGCCGCCGAGCGGCCGTGCTGAAGAACAGTGTGGACCATAAGAAAATGGGCGCCAAGCAGTCGACAGAGGCCAAAGCGGGCGCGGACCACAAGAAAAAGGCCCGATGAGCGGCGGTAGATCCATACAGGCACGAACCACAAGAAAATGGCCGCCAAACAGTTGACAGAGGCAAAAGCGGGCGCGAACCACAAGAAAATGGCCGAACAGTTGACAGAAGCAAAAGCGGGCGCGGAACACAAGAAAATGGTCGCTGAGCGGCGGTAGATCCATACAGGCGCGAACCACAAGAAAATGCCCGCCGAGCGATAGAGAGGGGCCAAAACAGGCGTGGAACACAAGAAAATGGCCGCCGACAGCATGGAGGGAGAGAAAACACAGGTAAGCAGCAAACATTGTCATTTTTAATGATAGCCTGCAGTGCAGTTCCCGCTCCAGGTGGAGCCCCCCAGGTGACCCCCAGCAGCCAGCCTTAGCTTGCATAGCCCAGGGAGGAGGCAAGGCAGGGAGAGAGGAAAGAAAGGGCAAAACCACTTACTTGATCTCTCCAGGAATGTCCAGCCAAGTCTTCCTGCCGAAGCAGGGGAGCTACTTACCCTTCCTGCGTGGATTATGCTGGAAGACATCTCCGTAACTGTGCAGAAGATGATCTGTCCGGAATGACTGTCGGCCCGGCATGCTATGATTGAGCCATAGAGACCGATCATATGCATGCCCTGGAGCATAAAGCTCGCCGGCCACCCGTGGAGCGACGGGCATGTCGTGGAAAACCCATCGCGTAGCTAGGGTCGGCACACGCTCGATGGCCGAAACTGGGGAGACTACAAGGATCTGGGATCCAGCTTGTCACCCAGTCGGCAGTTGATCGAAGATCGCAGGAACAAAAAAAAAAAAAAAAAAAACTTAGAAAAAAACCCCCCCTGACCAATGGCCCCGAAGGGAGCCATGTCCTTCTCCTATGCTAGGCAGAAAAAAACTGATCTGTGAGGTGCAGAGGGAAAGATTATACCCAGAGGGTCCACCCCCTGGGCGGTACTGTATAAGGTGTGATGTGTTAACACGTTCTCCAAGTTTTCTGCCTAGTCACTCCTAAATGAAGGATAATACCCACTTGTCAAGAGGAAGCTGTGTCCGTCCATTAACGAAAGAGTAATGTAATTTGAAACGTCGTCTGACCTCAAAGCAGAAAGCATACAAGCTCAATGGAAAAATATCTGACAGGGTACAGAGCTTTAGCTAAAACAGCAGAGAGATCAGATAAGACTGGTTCTGAATTGCATGAGGAGCAGAAACACGGTGCTTAAAGAACTGGAAGGCTTCAAAATTTATAAAAATCTATTGAGAGATGACTGCTGTCCGTACCGACCCCTCTCACCTCCTCTCACGTGTAGAAGACCAACAGCGACAAGACAAACACGAAGAGGCAATTAAAGAGCTCCAAGAAAAAGTAGCAAAGTTAACAGCCTACAGAGCAGCGTTATACAAGGAGGAAGATTTTGAAAATAAAAATAGGAGGCATAATCTCCGCTTGTGGAGGGGTACCCGAGATAGATAAAGATGAAGATTTGCCACACAGAGTCCAAAACATTTTTAATGTTATATTGGGCAAGTCAGAGTCCAACATTATAAGTTTCAATAGAACTCAGAGTTAATCAACCACGGAATGTTCCGATGAAGCAGACACGTGATGTTATTTGTAGATTGCATTATTTTGAGGAGAATGCAATTATGTTGAAAATGCGAGGAACAGTTACTGCAGATTTCGAAGGCAACCCAATACTCATCTTTTCAGATTTTTAGAATGAAACAGACAGGCGTTGAGACCTCTTCTTGATAAGCTACATTCTGCAGACATCACATATCATTGGGGTGTTCCAGCATGCCTGGTGGCAATTAAAGATGACAAGATTTTTGTTCGGATCTTACTACTGACCCACCGGAATGTCCAAATTGGTATGAAGATGCTGGAACCGACCCTGTATTTCCTGCAATATTTGCAATATGGAGGAAGAAAAAGTCTTCACGGAAAAGGATCTAAGGGAAAGAATAAGATTGCAAGTACTCCACCGAGAAAACTTTTTTTTTTGGAGAAGAACTTGAACAAATATGGTTTATTACAAAAAAAATTTTTCTCCCCCTCCGGTAATTAAAATTTTTTTTTAGGCCAGTTCTTGGAGGAGGGGGGATGGGCATTGCCACCGATTCAGTGTGCGATTTGGGCGCCTTTTTGCTTTTGGTGACCATCCCCTATCCCTATATGGATCTGAAGATCGGATGCCTTGCTATATACTTGGGCATGGGTGCCTAAGTGCGGCCAGGCGGTTTGAATCCCAAGCTCTCATGGGGTCTGCTGTAGTTTTCTGCATGGCGTAGCTAGGCTACAATGTGTTTTTTGTTGTGTGTGTTTTTTTCTCCTTTTTTCCTGCTACTCAAATTGCTTGTTAAAAGATGCGTTTCAGTCATACAATGACCACACCAATTTATACTTTATATAATGTTAGGGGACTGGATACTTCAGGTAAACGACATTAGATTTTACGAGAACTGCAACGCATCTCTTGCTCTATTGCGTTTTTGCAAGAAACACATCCAACTCATTGCACATCAACACGCATAAATTCTACACACTATCAGACACTAAAAGAAAAATGTGTTGCCATTGGTTTTCATAGGAACACATCTTTTATATTAGATCAGATGATGGCAGAGGATTGTGGTAGATTTACATTTCTGCAGGGTTCAGTGGGTGGCATGCAGTATACCTTACCAAATATATATATTGTCCAAACACTATACAATCACATATTTTCACTCATTGTCCAAACTGAAAGATTTTGCTAAAGGTGTTACCATTCTAGCAGGAGATATCAGTATGCCTTAGGACCCTTGTTGGACACCTCTTATGGGTATTCCAATATCTCTTGCAGAAATCTTTATGTAAATTATAAGGTACATAAAACTAGTAGATGTTTGGAGTGTCTTAAACCGCAAGGAACATGACTATTCTTATTTTTCTAAAACTCACAACAATTATTCTAGATTAGATAACATTTTTGTTGATCATGATCTTCCCTTGGTAAAATCAGCCACTATAAAGGACTTGTACGGTTTCGGACCATGCTCATGTGTCAATTAGTTTTCTGATCAGCCAAAACAACAAGGTAATTGGAAGCTGAATGATTCTTTCCAAATCCTCAGACTACATGGCTCTCTAGACCGATTTGGTCTGTTATTTCACAGAGAATAATCTTCTGAAATATCCAAGTCTGTCCTGTGGGAAGCCCATAAAAGGTATACATGAGTAAGTAAATTGGACTGGGAGCTAGGGGGGGTAGAAGCGAACAAAAAAAAAAAAAAAAAAAACTGACAGATCTGCTACGAAAGGTAGCCGACTTGGAGAGGGCGCAATCTCTCCTTCAGAGAGCTGTCCTGGTAAACCTTAAGTGGAATTGGATTTAAAAAAAACACTACCAGCTCATGTCTTAGAGTTGGTACAAGTGGGGAGATAAACCAGGCAAATTGTTGGCTCCTTAGCTACAGGAAAAGAAAACCCCTACATTTAAGATTACCATTCTGGGAAATATGTGTATACTGCCCCGCACATTGCGCAGGTTTTACGTGTTTTTTACGCAGATCTGTACAATATGAGGGCTAAATTAACACCAGAGCTTATAGAGGAAAGAAAGAATTTTTTTTAATTTTCTGCAACAGGCACAGCTTCCCGAACTGAGTCGTTGCAAAAATTGGAATCTGAATTCATGGAGCAGAAATTTTATTCAGCTCTGAAATCAACACCGTCAGGTAAATCTCCAGGACCGGATGGGTATACTATCTTACTGTAAAAAAATCAAGAAAAATGTGTTCCATACCGGACTTTCTATGCCAATTCCATTGTGGGATCGGAGTGCTTTCAAGCAGATTCACTCACTGTAAGATATATTAAATTGAAGCCAAGAGGTTGGGACTTTTTAGTGAGGCCAGCTAGATGTACCTCCATCCCCGATAGGTTGATAAGAAAGAACAAAATTTTTTTTTGGGACTTTGAATTGAAGCGTGCAGCCAGGAAAATAGCATTGCATGGTACTATAATGCTGTCTGGTGGTAGAGCCATCTATAGTGCCATATAGTAAATGCATAGACATGTAGTAACCATCATAGTAAAGTAAAAAACTACCAGACAGCATTATAGTACCATGCAATGCTATTTTCCTGGCTGCACGCTTCAATTCAAAGTCCCAAAAAATGTTTAGTTCTTTCTTATCACTGTAAAATATATATCTAAAACCAAAGCCAGGGAAAGAACTAATTGCAGAAGCTTTTGTCCAATATTACATAATGCAGATGTAAAGCTGTATGCAAAGGTCTTGGCTACTAGATTGCTTTCTTGGATTCCGCAATGGATAAGATTGGATCAGACATGTTTTGTCCCTGGCCGTGAAGCTAAGGATAATTCCCTACAAACCCTATTTCTTATGTTAGGGACAGTTCCCAGCCCACCCCGTTACTCTCAACCGATGCCGAAAAAGCATTCGACAGGGTGGACTGGGATTTAAGCCTAAGAATGTTCCATAGCATTGCATCTTTATATGCACAACCAACCGCCCATTTAAGGGTTAATGTTTTATTAAGGGATTCATTAACCCTTAACCACTTAAGCCCTAGAAGGATTTGCCCCCTTCCTGACCACGCCATTTTTGCGATAACTCACAATTGCGCTGTCGTACGACGTTGTATCCAAATAAAATGTATTTTTTTCCCCCACAAATAGAGCTTTCTTTTGGCGGTATTTGATCGCCTCTGCGTTTTTTTATTTTTTTGTGCTATAAACAAGAAAAGAGCGTCAATTTTGAGAAAAAAAAATATTTTGTACTTTTTGCTATACTAAATATCCCCAAAAGAAAAAAACACACAAATTTCTTCATCAGTTTAGGCCGATATATATTCTTCTACATATTTTTGGTAAAAAAAAAATCAATAAGCGCATATCGATTGGTTTGCGCAAAAGTTATTGCGTCTACAAAATAGGGGATAGATGTCATTTTTATTATTTTATTAGCAATAGCGGCGATCTGCGAATTTTATCAGGACTGAGGCGGACAAATCAAGACACCTTTGACACGATTTTGGGACCGACGTTTAATACAGCTATCAGAGCTAAAAATAGCCACTGATTACTGTATACATGTTACTGGCAGAGAAGGGGTTAACACTAGGGGACGTTCAAAGGGTTAACTGTGTTCCCTAGGCGTGTTCGAATTGTGGGGGGATGGGACTGACTAGGGGAGGCGACCGATCTGTGTTCCTACCTGGTAAGAACACACGACTGTCTACTCTCTCCTGAGAGAACCGGGATTTGTGTGTACACACGATCGCGGGTGCCCAGTGGACATCGCGCCCGCCAGGCACGCGCATGGGCTCCGGGGACACGCGGCGTGCACCTGCTACGACGTCTCGAAGGAGCGATGTATAGCTACAGCGATGTATAGCTACAGCGATTTGTATAACTGCGGCAACTGGTCAGCTAGCGGTTAAAAATGGTACATGCCAGGGGTGCCCACTGTCACCAATTTTCTTTTCATTTTTTCTTAGAACCCTTTCAACTGTACAGACGAATGCAAATATACACGGGGTAAAAGTGAAGTAAAAGGAACATAAATTATCTGCCTATGCTGATGTGTTATTTTATGTTCAACAACCAAGGATCACCTTGCCAAATTTGCTTTGAGCAATACATGAATTTCAATCTATAGCCAACTTTAAAAGTTAAGAATAAATCTCAAATAAATATATTGATACTCATATGTGAAGTAGAAACGTTGAAACCGTTATTTCCTAACACCTGGCAATGACCTACGTTAAAATATTTAGGCATTTATCCTACACCTAATCTTACTAACCTATTCCAATATAATCATCTTCCTTTGCTTAATAAAATAAAACTACATCTATATAAATGGTCCTCTCTAGTTACTCGTAGTTAGGGAAGATAAACGTCAAAGTTCTTCCGAGTTTTATATACCCTCCAAATGTTACCTTTGGGAGACCCTGCTAGATTTTTCTCAACGCTTCAGTCTAATTGCACACTTCATCTGGAAGGGACATTGTACCAGAATATCACGTAATATTTTATCCCAAAAGATTGGGGGGGGGGGGGGGGTAGGCCTTAGCAAATTTTTAATTATATTACCAAGCAATTATTATGACACGCATGACAGACTGGAAATGTGGTTTGAACAAGAAATGGCGTTGTCAGATAATCTCGCGGTTGTATTTTGGATACCTCGATCAACGAGGGGGCTGGCATACACAATATCTCCACTGACTAGAGCTACGTTGGCACTATGGGATTCTTTGTATACTCGATATTGCTGGAAACACATCTCTCCAATAATGCCCTTGTTGGGACAGGGGCCTTAGAGAAGGGTTTTGAATCAAGGTTCCATGAACCTATTCCGTTATTACATCATGTGATGGAGGATTCAAAGATTAAAACACTAATGTTCTCTGTGTGGGGAAGCCCAACCAATATTTTTGGAACAGTGGATCACTGAATGAACAATTATTGAAGCAATATGCAAAAAAAAGATCCGCCACAGCATTGTGTTTCTCAATTTCATAAAGCTTTAATCATCTTGCAAAATCCGCATTACCCAGGTTATATAGGCAGTTGGGGAATCTGATTTGCAAATCAGATTTACAGACATTGCAGAATGGAGGAGGTAAATTTCAAACTCCTTGCCAGATAGCACCATACACCTGTAAAATTGCATGCTATATATACACCCCAAATTCACTTTAGTGTTGGAGAGATCGTGGAAGCTGAGTAACTCATGGGCATATATGGTGGTCTTGGCCTAAGATTTGTCCATTTTGTGAGGAAGTGGTGAAAATTACCTCTACAAGGGGAAGTAGGCCTGAACCATTGCTATTCCTATTTCATTGTACAAAATAATCAATAGGTCAATATAGGGTCCATAACTCACATTTTTTAAATGCCAGTAAATCCTTAATTCCATTTTATTGGAGAAAATCTATACCAACCATCTTAATGGTTACGGAGGGCTGATCTTAATTTAATGGGAAAAAAAGCCAAGTTAGACTTATCGGTAACTCCTTTTCTGAGTCTTCCAGGACAGCCCATGATGAGACCTAGGGCTCCTACCAGGACAGGAAACACGTTACACCCCCCCCCCCCCGAGTAAAAGGGCGGTCCTTCAGGCCCATTGTCCGTATTTCTCAAGAACTGTAGGACGAACCTGCAAAACATATGCATAAGACACATAACTGGGTGGGAAGCTGGCTGTCTTGGAAGACTCTCAGAAAAGGAGTTACTGGTGAGTCTAACTCAGTTTTTCTCAAAGCGTATTCCAGCACAGCCCAAGAGACGATGAGCCAGAACTCCAGGCGATAAGGTTTAACAAAGGTTCAAAAACTGGACCATGTGGCAGCCTTGCATATTTAGTCTGGGGAGGCTCCAACCCTTTCAGCCCAAGACGCAGACAAGGCTCTTGTTGAGTGCGCATTGACAAAAGGTGGAGAAACCTCCTAACCCTGTAAGATTTGGCTAATGCCAGTTTTATCCACCTGGCCAAGGTGGCTTTGGATGCGCTTTTTTTTGAGGGGAAAAAAAAAAAGAGGAAAGGTTGTCAGGAAAGGCTCTTTAACTCAAAGGGCCTGCAACTCACTTACCCTATGAGCTGAGGTAATTGCCACAAAGAAAGTTGTCTTTAGCATAAGTAACTTAACTGAAATATCCTTCAGGGGCTCAAAAGGGAATCCTACCAGAGCCTGAAGCACCGGGGACAGGTCCCAAGTAGGACAAGTTCTAACTACCGGCCTAGATCTAGATATTGATTTAAAGAATACAGCTATAGTGGGATTTTCCAAAAGAATACTGGAAGAAAACACCAATAGCTGCCACCTGTACCTTTAACCAGTTCTGGACCAGCCGCCGCAGTTATACTGCGGCAGGTAGGTCTGGCTGGGCGAAGTGTCATAGCTGTACATCGGACACGCCGTCGCCAAGTGGGCGTGACGATCAGATTCGCTTCAGAACCGATCAGTCTTCACGCCCAGACCTGACGAATGAAATGCTTCCCCTGCCTGTTTAAGTGTAAAAAAAAAACCCGATCACCACCCCCCCCCCCCCCCCAGTTAACCCCGTCACCCAGTACAGTGTAGAGCTGCACAATTAATTGTATAAAGATCGCTATCTCGATTCACCTTGATCACCCCCGTCACCAGTGATCACTGTATTAGTGTCACGGGTGACACTGTTTAGCTAGTTATTTTTTTTATAGCGTCAGGTGATATCAGGTTTTAGTGTTAGTTAGGCTCTGCGTCGCCCCAGGCAGCGTTAGATTAGTGCCCTTAGTAATATAGTGTCTGAACGGATCAATATCTGATCAGATCTATACTAGCGTCCCCAGCAGTTTAGGGTTCCCAAAAACAGTGTTAGTGGGATTAGCCCAGATACCCGCTAGCACCTGCGTTTAGCCCATCCGCCCAGCTCACCCAAGTGCAGTATTAATCGATCACTGTCACTAAACACATAACTGCAGCGTTCACAGAGTCATGGGCGATTAATGCGAAAGCCAACAGGTTTTTTTGTAGCCTTTCAAGCAGTCGCTGACAGTAAGGTGTTTTTTTCTATTCTCACTACTGTACCATAGTTACATAGTTAGTCAGGTTAAAAAAAAAGACACAAGTCCATCCAGTTCAACCATAAAAAAAAATATCCTACAATCCCATATACCCAATTCTATACTCACAGTTGATCCAGAGGAAGGCAAAAAACCCCAGCAGAGTACCAGTAAATTTAGAGGCCAAAATGTAAAATCGAAGGTACAGTAGTAAAGAGGCCTACACGTTTCTGAGCATGACAGATAGCGAAGAGGAAGTCACCCATCTGTCAGATTCAGGCTCAGAATACGAACCCGTAGACAGCGGCACCCTGACAGATAGCTCCGACGACGGCGTAGTGGTCCCTGCCAAAGTCAGGCGTACCCGACCCGGTTCTGCTGTCGTTGTGGTGCAAGAATCGCTGGGCTCTCGTATGGAGCAGAGAGCCAGTACTAGTGCCTCTCATCCTTCTGGTGAACTGGCAAGCACCAGCGGCCTATTACATCCTGGCCGTACATCCAGCACTGCAGTATCACTTAGTGACATGGCGAATCCCATAAGTGCAGTTCAAGCTGGTAAGTTGGCTAGCACGAGTAGAGTCCCGCAGCCACCAAGACGACAAACACAGGACCGTCGAGCCAGGAGGGACCTTCCTGCTGTATTTGTCAATCCGAATTGGGAGCCCACCACTTCTGCAGCACCCGTACTCCCCCCCCCCCCCATTCACTGGCCAACCCGGAATTCGGGTGGAAACAGATGATTTTACGTCACTTGATTTTTATTTGCCGTTTTTCCACGGAAGAGCTCTATAGATCTATTGTGGACCAAAGCAATTTGTATGCTGCTCAATTCATCGCCAACTAATCCCCAGTTGATCCTTGCCAGAAATCTATTACTGTTTCCGAATTTAAGACCTTCCTGGGCCTATCCCTCATGGGCTAAATAAAAAAAAAGTGAGTTGCGTTCAAATTGGTCCACTGTCCAAATTCACCATATGCCCGCGTTCTCTGCCACCATGACACGATACGAACAGATCCTGCGGTTCATGCATTTCAATGATAATGAACTCTGTCATCCCCGGGATGACCCTGGAAATGATCGACTACAAAATTCCGCCCCTTGTAAACCACTTCAACCAACAGTTTGCAGCCTTTGTTTACTCCCGAACAAGTTGTCTGCATTGACGAGTCCCTGATTAAGTTTTCTGACTGCTTGTCTATCAAACAGTATCTTCCCAGGAAGCGTACCAGATATGGGGTCAAGATGTATAAGCTCTGTGACAGGGCAACAGGCTATACATATAGTTTTATGGTTTACGAGGGAAGAGATAGTCACGCAGAGCCGGAGAACAGCCCAGACTACATAGGGAGCGCTGGAAAGATTTTATGGGACTTGGTGTCACCCTTATTAGGAAAGGGGTACCACTTGTACGTGGACAATTATTACATGAGCGTGCCACTTTTTGATTTTGGAATTGGCAAATGTGGCATTGTGCGAACTAATCGCCGGGGCTTCCCCCAACAGCTTGTACAAACCTTGTTAAGTAAAGCATTGATACACTACAGAAGTTTAGGTTTCCTTGGTTTTACCACAAGAACTTAATAGACAGACGTAAAGCATTACAAGTTACTTTGTTTTATTGTTAACCATCATTTGCATAGCAGGTCTGCCATGCAGCTGCAGCACGGATTAATTTATTCTGACAGCAACAGCGTTTGCTCCCACGATACGTAAAGCCGTTACTCCATCGCGGTAGGAGGCGATTTTACCACCACAGTTAAAAAATAAAAATAAAAAAAAAAGGAGCATATATGCCGAAACATGGGGCAGGGGTGGAGGAGCGATTTGCTCTTAACAATAGGGGCGGATTGCCCCTATGCTTCTGCATATATTTTTTAGGCACAGAATGCGTTAAAAGAATAGGATTTTTGTACTCACCGTAAAATCCATTTCTCTGACATCCATGGACCGACACGGCGGCTCTCATCACTGAACGTGTGGTATATGTCCCTGCTTGCAGGAGAAGACCTAGGCAGAATGTTAAATGTTAAAACATTCTAGAACAAACCAGAGCTGAACAGCCCCGCCCAGGGGGGGCGGTCCCTCCGGACATTACCCTCCCACCTGCAGCTAGCAGACCTCAGTTCGTAACAAAGCAGTACAAACTTAAAAGGAAGGGTGGGTGCCGTGTCGGTCCATGGATGTCAGAGAAATGGATTTTACGGTGAGTACAAAAATCCTATTTTCTCTTATCCATGGACCGACACGGCGGCTCTTATCACTGAACGTGTGGGACGTCCCAAAGCAGTGTCAAGAGGGGTGGGAGCAGTATAAATGGAAAAACCAAAAAACTTCTCTCCAAACAAGGCAGAGTTCCTCAACGGAGGAGTTGCCACTTTAAACAGCGGCCTGCAACACCTTGCGGCCGAAGGAAGCATCCGAAGATGCAGCCACATTAACCTTATAAAACGTAGAAAAGGTATGAACAGACGACCAGGTCGCCGCCTTGCACACTTGTGCAACCGACGTTTGATGTAACCAGAAAGGGAGGCGCCCGCCCCATGAGTGCATAGGCTTGAAAAACGGTTTGTCCGATCCACCTAAAAAATGGTGGCAGACAAAGCCGCTTGGCCCCGTTTCTGACCAGAGACAGTCAAACAGAGAATCAGACATCCGAATAGAAACAGCAGACAGGCAAACCCGTAAGGCTCGTACCACATTCAAAGTGTGCCGCGCACACTCTGGGATGCGATGGGCGAGGACACAAGGACGGAAGGACAATGTCCTCAATTAGGTGAAAGGTCGAGATCACCCTTGACAAAAGAGAAAGTCGCGGATGCAACACCGCCTTATCCTTATGGATGACTAAATATGGCGACTTGCATTACAAAGTCGCCAACTCACACACTCGTCTAACAGAAGTGATTGCCACTAAAAAGGCCACCGCAAGCACCTTGGAGAACACCCTTGGTGCCGAGGCTAGGCCGAAGGAAGAGCCACAAATTGATAGTGGACTTCGCCGATCGCAAGCGCAGAAACTTCTGGTGACTTGCGCAGATCGGAACATGCAAGTAGGCGTCCTTGTAGTCCAAGGTCGCCAGAAAATCCCCTTGACAGAGTGTACTGACCACCGTGCGAATGGATTCCATGCGGAACTTTTGCACCTTCACGAAGGCATTCAGGACCTGGAGGTCCAAGATAGGCGGAACCCCGTCCCTTTTTTGGGACGACAAACGAATTCGAGTAGAATCCCTGAAACCTCTCCTGTGACGGAACCGGCACAATCACTCCGGACCTCAAACCTGAATAGGCCCCATAGGGCCGCCCGACGGGCAGGAAGGAGAGGAAGATTCGAGGGAAGAATCTGTCAGGTATTAGGAACGGAACCTATCCTGTAACCCACCGGTAGGAAATCCGGGAGGTCCATTGATCCGTGGACCTGCAAAGTCGTCCCCCCTACCCCAGAGTCGGGTGGGGGCAAGACTTCACGCAGAGGCGGGCTTGTTCGGCATACGCACCCAGGGGCGCTAGTGTCCACCAGCCGTACCGCTGTCAGTCTAGGAGGGCCTCCCCCTTTGACTGACGAAAAAAAAACCTTTTTGCTGGAAAGGAAGGTCCCTGCTTACGGCGGCCTCCTTACCCTTGCTAGCCTGAGGAAGAACAGTGCTTTTACCTCCCGTGACATCCTTGATGTCATCCAGCACAGCACCGAAAAGCCTACCACCTTTAAATGGTAAATCCGTCAGAGGCTTTTTAGAAGCTAGGTCAGCAGACCAGCATTTCAACCAGATCAGACAACGCAATACCACCGCCAAGACCTCTAGAGGCCCTGAGTTATAAGGGGCCGCGTCAAACGTGGCGTCGCCACATAAACCAGGCCCTGCGCCATTTGTGGGCCAGAGCAATAGTGTCTGGAGGAAGATTATGCTCCTGTACAGTTTGGTGCAAAAATGTATTTATTTTTTTCCTTGCCCACCCCGTAAGTGGTGGAGACACAAGGGTCGCCGCTACCACAAGCCGTAGGGCGGACCCCAACAAGACAAACATGGCTCTACTCACCACTTCTGACCTCCTGTGAGTGGGGTCCTTAAATGCAGGAGTGCCCTCCACCGGGAGAGTGGTGGCCTTGTTCAACCGGGCGACTGGAGGGTCGACCACTGGGGGAGAAGCCCACATTTTAAGTAGGGCATCCTCAAAAGGGGTATCTGATAGACAAAAGCCCCGGGGCCATAAAAGTCTGCTGTGGCTTTTTCCCCAGACCTCATCAGGAACACTATGCACTCTTTGTGCACACATAGCCTATTGGATCAGGCTGTGACCACCGTGTCATGCTCTGGGCGCTGTTCTTCGTCCTTGGAGGGTTCCCCCGTCTCAACCCCGGGGGAGACATCATGCCTGTCACTCCCATCTTCCCTGGTGGACACCGGGCCTGGCCTTGGGGCTGCGCAGTGAGTATCCCAGATTGTCCCCACTTTGTTGGGACACATTCTCTCTGTCCTCCCTTATTCTAACTAGTATCATTATTAATCCTTGTCCCTTTCCTTTCCAGTATAATATGCTACAACACTCCTGATGAATGGCTGTAATGCCAGGAAACGCGTTGAGTGCCCCTAGACGCCCCAAGTTATCTGTCCCTAAAATGTTTTTCAACCCATTTACCTTATTATGTACAGTTATTATGTTGAATTCCTTTTTGTATTGCATGCTATATAGCAGCATATTTAGTGTAAGTCATGTGACTACCTATTTATTTGATACAATATTTTTTACGATGTAACAATAAATTATGTACTGTAAATTTTATGTTTCTGTTGAATATCTGACATGGTGGTAGCCTCACTCAAAGTCCCACAGTTCTTTCTCTACAAATTAATTTAGGGATGGAGGTCGCCATGTTGTGCTATAGTGTGTCAGGTCACATCCAATTCACTGTTTTGACTCATCAATGAGCTGGTCAAAGAAAGGTACATATGGAAAACACCTTTTAGAAGGCCCGACCCTAAGGAACCAGAGGAGACTGTCCGCCTGAGGTTCTGCATCCGCAGCATTTAGCTTGCGAGTGTTCCTCACTGTATCAATGAGTTCACTAACAAGCGCCCTGTCATTTACTGACACAGACCTGGAGTCTTTCTCGCAAGGAATGTCCTGTTCAAAACCACCATCAAATATATTCAGAGCTCGGGTCCTGAGCGGTAGTGGCTAGGCCTATATCTGAATCAGCGCACACCCCCCTTTTTTTTTGTGGAAAAAAGTGGCAAGAGGGGCTTTTTTGCTCCCTTGCGCTCACACACTGCTTCCTCCTGGTCAGATTAATGATTCCAGGACTGCCGACAACTGGTCCATAAGGACCGCAGGTGCAGGAGCACTGCCAGTTGTCTCTAACATGTGAAGAAATAGGTGAACCAGACTCCAATATTGCCACCCTCTGAGACCTTATTCACCATTACAGTGAATAATACAGCCCACCGACAGGCTATGCTGGGGCTGAGGAGGGGATACCCGGAGTACTCACCACCCCTAGGGACTGCTCGGTACCGCTGTATGAGCCGCGCTGTAGTGCGGGTGCAGCCTGAGGAGAGTGAAGAATCTGTGAGATGTGGAATTCGCGCCGTTCAGCAGCGCCGCTAGAGGCCGAAAACTAAACTGAAAGCGCCGCGGCTACAAGAAAATGGCCGCCGGGCGCCTGTTTTACTGATTTGAGCCGCAGCAAAATGGTCGCCGATGGCGCACTTTTTAAATTTAAAACACTGCGCCAGTGGCGCACGAAAAAAAAACACAGATTCCCCCAGAACACATTACAAACACATTGACATGGAGCGCCCCCCCTCCCCAGGGCAGAGTGACCCTCCAAGCATCCCCACACAGCACAGCAGCAGAACAGGGTGCAGAGATCAGCATAACAGGGGGCAGACAGGGAGAACCCCCCACACACAGAAACACAGCCAGCATGTACTCACCTTGCAGCAGGAGAGACTACTTACCCGTCCCGCAAGCACCTTGGAGAACACCCCCGGTGCCAATAGAGGGACTCACTGGCTTGTTTCAGACAGACCTATCACAGAGTCGTACTGCGTAGCTGTCGGCCCGGTCCACCGCAAAAGATACAGTAGGTACTGTTCGATCTTGAGAGGACCGTGGGAGCATGAAAGCAACCCGGCCACCCCTGGAGCCATGGGGTATGTCGTTAACTGAGTCTCACGCACACAAGGCGAGGATCAGCACGCTCGATGGTCGGACAGGGAAGACTACGAGGATACTAGTGTACCCAACCTGTTGCCCAGCAGACAGTTGATTATAGGTCTCAAAAATAAAATAAACAAAATTCCAAAAGGAATAAAATTTAAAAAGTAAAATCTTCCAGGAGACTGGCTCCTGAGAGAGCCACGTCTTCTCCTTCTGCTAGGCAGAAAAAAACTGAGGTCTGCTAGCTGCAGGTGGGAGGGTAATGTCCGGAGGGACGGCCCCCCTGGGCGGGGCTGTTCAGCTCTGGTTTGTTCTAGAATGTTTTAACATTTAACATTCTGCCTAGGTCTTCTCCTGCAAGCAGGGACATATACCACACGTTCAGTGATAAGAGCCGCCGTGTTGGTCCATGGATGCAAGAGAAAATGTATTTTAACTATGTTTTATTGTATTTGCTTTGCAGGTATGTGATGTTTTACTGTTATACTGTAATGTTACTTTATTTTCTTGTTAATCATCATTTGCTTAGCAGGTACGCCATTAAGCTGCAGCGCAGATTTATTTATCTTGACAGGAACAGTGTTTGCTCCCACGATACGTAAATCAGCGACTCCAGCACTGTAGGAGGCGATTTCACCACCACAGCTAAAAAAAAAAAAATGAAGCATGTATGCCCATCATTAGAAATGGGTGGATGAATGACGGTATTCTAATGGTGGGCATACCCACTGATCAATCTTTTTTTTGTTCAGCCTACAGGCTGCATGAAAAAAAGACCATTTCAATGTATGCCCAAAAAGGACCAGCAACGTACTGGTATGTTGCTGGATATTGAGTGGTTATACCAGAATGATGCCTGCAGGTATAGGTATCATCTTGGTATCATTCTTTTCAGCCAGCGGTCTGCTTTTATGTAAAAGCAATCCTGGCGGCTAATTAGACTCTAGACTGCTTTTACAAGCAGTGGGAAGGAACGTCCACGTCCCCCCCTCCCCACCGTCTTTCATAGTTTTCTCGGGCTCTCCTGTCCCAACAGGGAACCAGAGATTGCAGCCGGTGGTTCCGCCAGCTGACCATAAAGCATCTTTATGGCCAAAGAAACCGGAAGCTCCATTGGAAAATTGGCAAAGCATTTTATCACACCGATCTTGGTGTGGTCAGATGCTTTGAGGGCAG
Organism: Rana muscosa; assembly: GCA_029206835.1. Classification (NCBI taxonomy): domain Eukaryota; kingdom Metazoa; phylum Chordata; class Amphibia; order Anura; family Ranidae; genus Rana; species Rana muscosa. Next base: position 17,298,105 of record CM055127.1, on the reverse strand, counting down.
AGGAGAGATCTAGGGTCTAATAGACCCCATATTTTTTTTTTTTTAACCACTTAAGCCCTGTACCATTTGGTAGCTAAAGGACCAGAGGTGAATTCAGAATTTTGCACTGCGCTGCTTTAACTGTAAATTGTGCGGACATGCAATGTTGTACCCAAACGAAATTTGCGTCCTTTTCTTCCCACAAATAGAGCTTTCTTTTAATGGTATTTGATTGCCTCTGCGATTTTTATTTTTTGCGATATAAACTGAAAAAGACCGAAAATTTGGAAAAAAAATGATATTTTCTACTTTTTGTTATAAGAAAAATCGAATAAACTCAATTGTAGTCATACATTTAGGCCAAAATGTATTCAGCCACGTCTTTAGTAAAAAAAATGTCAATAAGTGTATATTTATTGGTTTGCGCAAAAGCTATAGCGTTTACAAACTAGGGTACATTTTCTGGAATTTACACAGCTTTAAATTTATGACTGCCTATCTCATTTCTTGAGGTGCTAAAATGGCAGGGCAGTACAAAACCCCCCCAAATGACCCCATTTTAGAAAGTAGACACCCCAAGGAAATTGCTGAGAGGCATGTTGAGCCCATTGAATATTTTTTTTTTTTGTCCCAAGTGATTGAATAATGACAAAAATAAAAATTTAAATTATAAAAAAGTTGTCACTAAATGATATATTGCTCACACATGCCATGGTTATATGTGGAATTGCACCCCAAAATAAATTTTGCTGCTTCTCCTGAGTACGGGGATACCACATGTGTGGGACTTTTTAGGAGCCTAGCCGCGTACGGGACCCCGAAAACCAATCACCGCCTTCAGGATTCCTAGGCACAAATTTTTGATTTGACTCCTCACTACCTGTCACAGTTTCGAAGGTCATAAAATGCCAAAATAGCACAAAACCCCCTCAAATGACCCCATTTTGGAAAGTAGACACCCCATGCTGTTTGCTGAGAGGCATGGTGAGTATTTTACAGCTCTCATTTGTTTTTGAAAATGAAGAAAGAAATTATTTTTTTTTTTATTTTTTTTTTTCAATTTTCAAAACTTTGTGCAAAATACTCACAATACCTCTCAGCAAATAGCTTGGGGTGTCTACTTTCCAAAATGGGGTCATTTGGGGGGGTTTTGTGCCATCTGGGCATTCCATGGCCTCCGAAACTGTGATAGACAGTGAGAAGTGAAATCAAAAATGTACACCCTTAGAAAGCCTGAAGGCGGTGATTGGTTTTTGGGGTCCCGTACGCGGCTAGGCTCCCAAAAAGTCTCACACATGTGGTATCCCCGTACTCAGGAGAAGCAACAGAATGTATTTTGGGGTGTAATTCCACATATGCCCATGGCATGTTTGAGCAATATATCATTTAGTGACAACTTTGTGCAAAAAAAATTGTCTTTTTTCCGCAACTTGTGTCAACATATAAAATATTCCATGGACTCGACATGCCTCTCAGTATATAGCTTGAGGTGTCTACTTTCCAAAATGGGGTCATTTGGGGGGGTTTTGAACTGTTCTGGCATTTTATACACAACATTAGGAAGCTTACATCCACTCTAACCACTTGAAGACAAAGCCCTTTTTGACACTTTTTGTTTACATGAAAACATATTTTTTTTTGCAAGAAAATTATGTTGAACCCCCAAACATTATATATATTTTTAAAGCAAAGGTAGGGCTGGGAAAAAAAAACGATTTTAATCTTGAATCGAGTTTTGAGCTCAAATCGATTCAGTTTTGAAGAAAATCGATTTTTTTTGATTTTTTCCTTCCCTTCAAAGTTTCCGTAGCAGGACTGCAGGGGGCGTATCCGGAATGGCACTGGGCAGCGTTACCCCAATTACATCTACTCGCTGCAGCCGCCGTCTGCCTACCTGATCAGCGTGTCATGCAGACAGACAGCGGCCATTGCAGTGTTCAAAAGCCGAGCCTCCAGAGTCCTCGTCGTCTGTGATAGGCGGAACACTCAATTTCACAGCAGGCAGTATTCAGCCTATCACGGACATCCTCTCATCCTCGTCTGTGTTATGAGGATGACCATGATAGGCGGAACACTGAATGCTGGGAAATTGAGTGTTCCGCCTATCACAGACGAGAAGGAGGCGCGGCTTTTGAATACTGGAATGGCCACCGGTGTAGCAGTAAAATCCGTATACCATGAAAATCTGCATCAGGTACGGGCACAGTGATTGAAGCATGGGCACAGTGAGACACGGGTACAGTGAGGCACGGGCACAGTGAGGCACGGGCACAGTTCAATTCAACTAAGAGTAACCTCAGGATTTTTTGTTGTTTTATTAGCTAAATCCAAATACAGTATTAATAATTTGGATGTTTAACAATCTTTGTTGCACACTGCAAAAAACAACAAAAGGTCACAAGCGCTAAATTGGTGGATAAAGAAAAAAATATAATGGATGATAATAATAATAATAAGAAAAAAATCCCAAATATTTTGGGAAGTACAAAGTATCCAAAAGGGGGAAAAAAACGGATCCAGCGCAGCAAGAAAAAATCCGTACCCAGAAGTACAAAATACACAACATGCACACAATATAATCCAGCGCTCATGGAACATACATTATTAACTAATGAAAACTCTTGAAGAATTGATAAAAAAGCTTAGTCCATTTATCACAATAAAGAGAGGGATCCAATCCCAAATGTGCAGAGGGCAAATGAATCTTAACTCTCCAGTTGCCAGTGGTGACAAACTTGTTAAACTTGCAGTGACATCCGTGGAGCAAGGAGGGGTTAAAAAAGTCAAAACAAAGCCTGTGGCATGATCTCCATGTGAGCACAGTACCTTGAATGATGGACAACAGGCAGACCAGCGTGTGGAGGGCCCTCCAACCCAAAAGGATGCAGAGCCAGGATCGCAGCAAGGCTGGGACAGAAGGAATCACACAGAGTTTCAAGAGTTTTCAATAGTTAATAATGTATGTTCCATGAGCGCTGGATTATATTGTGTGTTTGTTGCACACTGACTTTGCAGTTAGAGAAAGGGTTTGCCTTTGCAATTTTGTTTGTTGATGCACTTTAATTAATATAATATAAAAAAAAAAAATCGAATCGAATATAGAGTTTTTTATAAAAAAAAATCGCAGATTTTTTTGGGGGGGAAAATCGCCCAGCCCTAAGCAAAGGCCCTACAGAATAAAATGGTGGGTGTTGCATTTTTTTTTTCTACACAGTATTTGCGCAGCGATTTTTCAAACGCATTTTCTGGGGAAAAAAATAGGATTTTTTGTACTCACCGTAAAATCCTTTTCTCTGACATCCATGGACTGACACGGTGTCTCTTTACACTTTACACGTGGTTATGTCCCTGCTTGCAGGAGAAGACCTAGGCAGAATGTGAGATGTTATACATACATTCTAAAAGCCAGAGCTGAACAGCCCCACCCAGGGGGCGGTCCCTCCGGGCATAACCCTCCCACTACAGTCAGCAGACTTCAATTCGTAACAAAGCAGTACAAACTTAAAAGGAAGGGTGGGTGCCGTGTCAGTCCATGGATGTCAGAGAAAAGGATTTTACGGTGAGTACAAAAAATCCTATTTTCTCTTATCATCCATGGACTGACACGGTGTCTCTTTACACTTTACACGTGGGATGTCCCAAAGCAGTGTCAAGAGGGATGGGAGCAGTATAAATGGAAAAACCAAACTTTCACTCCAAGAAGGCAGATCTCCTCAACGGAGGAGTTGCAACTTTAAACAGCGGCCTGCAGCACCCTGCGGCCGAAGGAAGCATCCGAAGATGCAGCCACATTAACCTTATAAAAAAAACTTAAGGCATGAACAGACGACCAGGTCGCCACCTTGCTCACTTGTGCAACCGACGCTTGATGTCGGGAAACCCAGGAAGCACCAAATGCCCTGGTGGAATGCGCCGTAACCGGAAAGGGAGGCGCCCGCCCTTTGAGAGCATAGGCTTGAATGACGGTTTGTCTGATTCCCCTAAAATGATGGCAGACGAAACCGCTTGGCCCTGTTATGGACCAGGGACAGTCACAAACAGTAAGTCGGACTACCGAATAGAAGCAGTAGCAGACAGGTACACCCGTAAGGCTCGTACCACATCCAATATGTGCAGCGCAAACTCTCTGGGATGTGATGGGTGAGGACACAAGGACGGGAGGACAATGTCCTCATGTAGGTGAAAGGTAGACACCACCTTTGGCAAAAAGGAAGGTCGCGGATGCAACACCGCCTTATCCTTATGGATGACTAAATATGGCGACTTGCAGGACAAAGCCGCCAACTCAGACACTCGTCAAACAGAAGTGATTGCCACTAAAAGGCCACCTTCTGAGACAAGACAAGAGGGGAATATCCCGGATATTCCCAAAAGGAGGTTCCTGGAGGACCGAGAGCACCAAATTCGGATCCCACGGTGGGAGAGGAGGCTTGACAGGAGGGAGCACATGGCGAACCCCCAACACAAGGTACTAACCAAGAAAATGACCCGCTAGAGGTCGCTGAAAGAAGATGGCCAAGGCCGAAATATGATCATTGATGGTACTCAAAGCAAGCTTTTGGGTCACTCCACACTGCAGAGGACGCAGGATTCTGGGTACGGAATACGTCCGAGGACGCCAGTCCAGCGCTTCGCACATGGCGATATAAGCTTTCCAGGCACGGTGATAGATCTGCCTGGAGGAAGACTTCCGTGTCTTTAACATGGTCAAAATGACCGAGTCTGAGAGACCTCGGTCCCTCAACACCTGGCTTTGAACAGCCCTGCCGTTAAAGCCAGAGACTGTAAGCCGGATGAAACATAGGACCTTGAGACTGAAGGTCCTCCCTCATCGGCAACCGCCAGGGAACGTCCGCGACGAGACGTACCAGATCAGCGTACCAGTGATGCGGAGGCCAATCCGGAACAATTAGGATCGCCGGAGTTTATATCAGGCGATAAGGACCCTATGGGGCCACCAACGCAGCCGAGGCATCGCCCAAGGATCCCTGGATCTGGCCACAACCTCGACCCTTGCGATTGAGTCGAGAGGCCATCAGGTCCACATCCGGCGTGCCCCACCGTCGGTAAAGGAGTTGAAATATGCAAGGACCACTCTTCTTGGTCCGGCGTCTGGCGATTGGCGACTCAGATAGTCCGCCTGCCCATTGTCTATGCCCAGAATGTAAAATGGCCTACAGAGCTGGCACGTTTCTTCCGGCCCACTTCAGGATACGGACTACCTCGGAAGCAGCAGCTGAGCTCCGAGTTCCCCCTTGATGGTTTACATACGCCACCGCCGTGGCGGTGTCCGACTGGCTCCTGATGGAGCGACCCCGCACTCTCTCTGACCTGAGGAGAGACACAGTCCGATGGCCCGTATTACCAGAACAGTGATTGGTAAACGGGCTCGTCCGGAGTCCAAGGCCTGAGCCAACAGGACTTCCCAGACTCCACCCCAGCCCGTCAGGCTGGTGTCCGTCGTGAGTACCGTCCATTGGATGGGAGGGGAACGACTTTCCGGACCGAAGAGCCAAGGATCTCAACCACCATGTCAGGGGCGCCCTGACCAGGTGAATCACCTGGATCTGAAGATCCAAGGACAACGGGGATTTGTCCCAGGTGGACAAGATCTCCTTCTGCAATGCCCTGGTGTGTGATTGGGCATACGGAACGGCCGCGAAGGAGGCCACCACGAGTCCCGGGACTCTCATGCAAAAAACGGATTGACAACCATCTTCGGGATGTCAGCACCCGCACCGCAGACTGAAGTGTCAGCAACTTCTCCAGAGGTAGGATACCTTTGCCTCCAAGGAGTCCAGAATCAGAACTAGATACTCCAGACACTGAGTCGGGACCAGGACTGACTCCTGAATGTTCAGGAACCACCCGAGTCCCTGAGGGTCTAATTGATGATAGTCACCTTTCCTCTAAGTCTGATCCACTTTCTGCTCTTAGCAGAAGATCGTCCAGATAGCCCACGAGAGCAATACCTCGCTGTAACAGAAGGCTAGAACCAGAGCAAGCACCTTGGTGAACACCCTTGGTGCCGAGGCTAGGCGGAAAGGAAGAGCCACAATCGATAGTGGACTTCGCCGATCGCAAAGCGCAGAAACTTCCGGTGACTTGCGCAGATCGGAACATGCAAGTAGGCGTCCTTGAAGTCCAAGGACGCCAGAAGAGAATCCCTTTTGTGGAGTGTAGCGATCACCGTGCGAAAGGATTCCATGCGGAATTTCTGCACCTTCTCGAAGGCATTCAGGGCCTTGAGGTCCAGGATAGGTCGAACCACGTCCTATTTTTGGGACGACAAACAGATTCGAGTAGAATCCCTGAAAACTCTCCTGTGACGGAACCGGCACAATCACTCCGGACCTGATCAAATCCTGTACAGCCCCCAAGAGGGCTGCCCGACAGGTAGGAAGGAGAGGAAGATTTGAGGGAAAGTATCTGTCTGGGGGCCAGGATCGGAATACTATCCTGTATCCTGAGGTGACCTCCTCGCACACCCACCAGTCGGAGATTCGGGAGGACCACCGATTCGTGACCTGCGAAGTCGTCCCCCCACCCCAGAGTCGGGCGGAGGCAAGACCTCGCGCGGAGGCGGGCTCGGGAGCCGCTTGTTTGGCTTACGCACCCAGGGGCGCTTGTGCCCACCAGCCGCACTCCGTCAGTCTGGGAGGACCTACCTGTGGACTCCACTGACGAAAAAAACCCTTGTTTGCTGGAAAGGAAAAGGCCCTGTTTGCGGCGGGCCCCCTTACCCTTGCCAGTCTAAGGAAGAAGAGTGCTTTTACCTCCCATGACATCCTTGACGATGACATCCAGAGCAGCACCGAAAAGTCTACCACCTATAAAAAGGTAGATACGTCAGGAGCTTCTTAGAGGCTAGGTCAGCAGACCAGCATTTCAACCAGATAAGACGACGCCATACCACCGTCGGGACAGAGGCCCTGGATGTTAAAGGGCCCGCGTCCAACGTGGTGTCGCACACATAAACCAGGCCCTGCCCAGTTGGTGGGCCAGAGTAACTATGTCTGGAGGAAGATTATGCTCCTGTACAGCTAGGTGCAACATTTTTGCCCAACCTGTAAGTGTTTTAAAAACACAAGGGTCGCCGCTACCACAGGCCGTAGGGCGGATCCCAACAAGGCAAACATGGCTATGCGCACCACCTCTGACCTCCTGTCAGTGGGGACCTTACTGCAGCAGTCCCCTCCATCGGGAGAGTGGTGGCCTTGTTCAACAGGGCGACTGGAGGGTCGACCACTGGGGGAGAAGCCCACTTTTTAAGAAGGGCATCTTCAAAGGGGTATCTGATAGACAAACGCCGCGGGACCATAAAAAATTATTCTGCGGCTTTTTCCAGACCTTATCAATGAGCTGGTCAAAGAAAGTACAATGGAAAAAACCCCTTTAGAAGGCCTGGCCTTAAAAGAACCAAAGGAGACAGTATCCGCCTGAGGTTCTGCATCCACAGCATTTGAGCTTGAGAGTGTCCCTCACCGCAGTCATGAGCCCACTAACAAGCGCCCTGTCATTTACTGACTCAGAACTGGAGTTTCCCTCATAAGGAATGTCCTGTTCAAAACCATCCATACATTCAGAACTAGGGTCCTGAGCGATAGTGGCTAGGCCCATATCTGAATCAGCGCACTGCCCTCGAGTAGATAAAGTGGGGAGAGGGCGCCTTTTTTGTACCTTGCGCTTGCACACAGCTCCCATCATGGTCAGAAATTGATTCCAGGGCTGCCCACAACAGGTCCATAGGGACCGCAGGTGCTGAAGCACTGCCTGTTGCCACTGACATTTTTGGGGGAAGCTGGTGACACAGACTCCATATTGTCCCCCTCTGAGACTCTCTCAGATAAAAAGTCCACCCACAGGCTGTGCTGACTGAGGAGGGGGCGCCCAGGGGACTCACCAAACCGGACCAGGGACCGCTTAGTTCCGCTGTCTGTACCGCGCTGTGTCAGCGCTGGTGAGCTGTGAGAAGATTGAGGAGATTCGCGCTGCTACAGCAGCGCTAGAGGCCAAACTAGTGCTGAAAAGCGCGCGGGCTACAAGAAAATGGCCGCAGCACTTCACTGAGGCGATCCGCGGCAAGATGGCCGCCATGACGCAGTTAAAATGAAACAGCACACACGCACAGCGCCACTCGGCGCTCAGGCCCCAAAAAAAACACACAAAAAAGCCCCAAGGCATACATTGCAGACCAGCATGAGCCCCCCAAGAACAGTGTGACCCCCAAGCACCCCACACAGCCAGCGCCAGTAATGGTGACAGAGAGCGACAATAAAATACAGGGGGAGACAGGGAAAATCCCCCACAGAGAAACACACAGCCCTTTGTACTCACCTGCAGGCAGGAGAGACTACTTACCCGTCCCCTGAGGGGACACACTGGTGTTTCTGACAGGACTATCACAGTGCAGTACTGAGTAGCTGTCGGCCCGGTCCACCGCGAAAGATACAGTCAGTCAGGAGCTGTTCAGTCTTGAGAGGACCGTGGGAGCATGAAAGCAAACCCGGCCACCCCTGGAGTCATGGGGCCTGTCGTGAACTGAGTCTCACGCACAGAAGGCGAGGATCAGCACGCTCGATGGTCGGACAGGGAAGACTACGAGGATATCTTGTACCCAACCTGTTGCCCAGCCGACAGTTGATAGAAGATTCTCAAAAATAAAATAAAAAAGAATTCCAAAAAGGAATAAAAATAGGTCAGGAGACTGGCTCCTGAGGGAGCCACGTCTTCTCCTTCTGCTAGGCAGAAAAAAACTGAAGTCTGCTGACTGTAGTGGGAGGGTTATGCCCGGAGGGACCGCCCCCTGGGTGGGGCTGTTCAGCTCTGGCTTTTAGAATGTATGTATAACATCTCACATTCTGCCTAGGTCTTCTCCTGCAAGCAGGGACATAACCACGTGTAAAGTGTAAAGAGACACCGTGTCAGTCCATGGATAAGAGAAATACACTTTTTTAATTTTAATGCACTAAAACACTATATTGCCCAAATGTTTGATGAAATAAAAAAGATGATCTTAGGCCGAGTACATAGATACCAAACACGACATGCTTTAAAATTTCGCACAAACGCGCATTGGCGACAAACTACATACATTTTTAAAAGCCTTTACAGGTTACCCCGTTAGATTTACAGAGGAGGTCTACTGCTAAAATTACTGCCCTCGATCTGACCTTCGCGGTGATACCTCACATGCATGGTGCAATTGCGGTTTACATATGACGCCAGACCGACGCTTGCGTTCGCCATTGGGCAAGAGCAGGGCAGGACTGGGGTGCTTTTTTTTATTTATTTTTTTATTAATTTTGCTTTTTTATTTTATTTTTAAATTGTTCCTTCCATATTTTTTTTTTTTTTTATCATTTTTATTGTTATCTCAGGGAATGTAAATATCCCCTATGATAGCAATAGGTAGTGACAGGTACTCTTTTTTTGAAAAAAATAGGATTTTTATAACAGCTTACCTGTAAAATCCTTTTCTTGGAGTACATCACGGGACACAGAGCGACATAGTCATTACTAATGGGTTATATAGATACCTTCAGGTGCTGGCACTGGCAACTTCCAAAACCGGAAGTACCCTCCCCTATATAAGCCCCTCCCATCCGGGAGCACCTCAGTTTTGTAGCAAAGCAATAAGTGTCCCTAAAGAGGGGCGGGAGCTCTGTGTCCCGTGATGTACTCCAAGAAAAGGATTTTACAGGTAAGCTGTTATAAAAATCCTATTTTCTTTCTCGTACATCACGGGACACAGAGCGACATAGTCATTACTAATGGGATGTCCTAAAGCAATGCCCAACGAGGGGGGGGATACACCATACATAAGCTGAGCGCTATCAGACATGAGGATCTTTGCGGCCTGCAACACACTGCGCCCAAAGGCGACATCCTCCTGACTTCTAACGTCCACCTGGTAGAACCTAGTAAACGTGTGTACTGAAGACCATGTTGCGGCCTTACAGATTTGAGCCAGGGAGGCCTGGTGATGCACTGCCCATGAAGTTCCAACTGCTCTCGTGGAGTGCGCTCTAACTTTGAACGGAGGCGGTCTCCTTCTCAAGCCATAGGCTTGTATTATGACCTGTCGAATCCACTTGGCTAAAGTAGATTTTGACGCTGCCTGACCCCTTCTGGGGCCTTCCGGCAGAATAAACAAAGTATCCGTTCTGCGAATCTGAGCAGTGGCTTTTAGATAAGCTTTAACTGCTCTTACTACATCCAAAGAATGTAATAACTTTTCCTCTACCGAGCTAGGTTTGGGGAAAAAAGAAGGAAGAACCACATCTTGGTTCAAATGAAACCTCGATACCACCTTAGGAAGAAAGGCTGGGTGAGGACGTAACACTACTCTATCCTTATGGATAACCAGATATGGCTCCTTACAGGACATAGCTGCTAATTCCGACACTCTTTTAGCCGAACAAATGGCTACTAGAAAAATCAATTTCCTGGTGAGAAGAACCAAAGAAATTATGCTGTAATGGTTCAAATGGTTGTTTCTGTAGAACCGATAGAACCAGGTTTAAGTCCCATGGACATATGGGAATATTAACCGGAGGACTAATACGCATCACTCCTTGTATAAAGGCTTTGACTAGTGAATGCGAAGCCAAGGGCCTTTGAAAAAATATTGACAAGGCCGAAATCTGACCCTTGATAGTACTCAAGGCAAGCTTCCTATCTACAGCCCATTGTAGGAAGTCCAGAATCCTACCTATTACGTAGTTACGTGGATGCCATTTCTTGGCCTCACACCAGGCGATGTACGCCTTCCAGATTCTATAGTAGATCTGCCTGGATACCGGCTTCCTGGCATTGATCATGGTAGATACCACAGAATTAGAGAGCCCTCTCTTTTTTAGAATGTGGGCTTCAATAGCCAGGCCGTCAAACCTAGGGCTGGTAAGGAAGGGTGGTATATCGGTCCTTGCGAAAGCAGGTCCGGACGACGTGGGAGAGTCCAAGGACTCCCCACTGACATTTTACAATCTCCGTGTACCACGCTCTTCGGGGCCACGCTGGAGCTACCAGAATCACTGGTTTCTTTTCTACCCTGATTCTGCGGAGTAATCGAGGTAACCATTGTGGCGGTGTGAATGCATATATCAGCTTGAACTGATCCCAAGGGAACACTAGGGCATCCGAGCCGCAGGCTAGGGGATCCCTTGTGCGAGAGACAAACCTGTCCACCTTTGCGTTGAATCTGGATGCTAGAAGATCTACATCCGATGTTCCCCACCGCTGACATATTGTCCAGAAAACCTCGGGGTGAAGGGACCCTTCCTCTGGGCATAATTGCTGGCGACTTAGAAAGTCCGCCTTCTAATTCTCCACTCCTGGAATGAATACCGCAGATATGGCTGGGACATATCTTTCTGCCCATTTCAGGATGTAATTTACTTCCCTCTGGGCTGCACGACTCCTGGTGCCCCGATGATTGATATATGCCACTGCTGTGGCATTGTCTGATTGAATTCTGACAGGGGACCCTTGGAGTTTGGATGTCCATGCTACTAGGGCATACCGGGCTGCTCGTATCTCTAAGAGATTGATGGGCAGGGCCTTTTCTGCATCCGACCATCTGCCCTGGAGAGACCATTGCTCCAGTACTGCTCCCCAGCCTATAAGGCTGGCATCTGTAGTGACCACCTTCCAAGAAATCGGACTGAAGGATTTCCCTTTTTCCAGATTCTGGGGAACCAACCACCAACGGAGGCTCTTGCGAACGGAAGAGGACAAGGACATTGTAAGTCTAGGGCCTGAACTTTTTTGTTCCAGGCTGACAGTATGGCCCCTTGCAAATTCCTTGAATGGAATTGACCGTAGGGTACTGCTTCGAATGATGCCACCATTTTTCCCAGCAGCCTCATGCACAGGCGTATGGACGGCTGTCTTTTTTGTACCCACTAAGTGGATCAAATCTTTCAAAGACAACACCTTTCCTCGAGGCAAGAATATTTTTCTCTGGCCTGAATCCAACCTTAGCCCCAAGTATTCCAGACTTTTGACTGGTTTTTAGGGCTGACTTGTCTTGGTTGATAATCCAACCGTGAGATTCCAGATACTTGATTGTCTTGTGAACGACCACGTCTAGTTTTTTCACTGAGTGGTCTATCAGCAACAAGTCATCTAGATATGCCATTATCATTACACCTTGTGTTTTTAGATTGGCCAATAAAGGGCCAGAATTTTTGTAAACACTCGTGGTGCTGTGGCCAAACCGAAGGGTAAGGCTCTGAACTGAAAATGGCGCCCTTCTACTGCAAAGCGTAGAAATTTTTGGTGGACTGGAAAGATGGGAATGTGCAAATAAGCATCTTTGATGTCGATCGCGGCTAACCAATCCTCCCCTTGTATGGCAGTGGCCATCGATCGGATCGACTCCATCGGAAAGTCCTGATATACAGGAATTTGTATAGCCCTTTTAGAATTAATATGGGCCTCCCGTCCGCGTTTGCTTCGGGACTGTAAAGAGGTTTGAGTAAAACCCGAACCCTCATTCTTCCAGGGGAACCTCCATAATTACTCCTTGGAGCAATAGTTGTTCTAGTGCCAACAGGAGGGACTCTCTCTTCCGGGGATCCCTTGGCACGTTTGACCTCAAAAATGGGAAGGAGGAGAGTCTTTTAACTCCAAACTGTATCCCCAACATACTGCGGAGAGCATCTATCTGTCTTGATCGTGTCCCGCCCGGTCTCTTGCGAACAACTGGAGTCCTCCCCCCACCCGACTGAGTGGGGGCCCCTTCAATGAATTTAACTTTGGGGGAGGTTTTGTACCTCCCCTGACCCAGGGTTTCTCATTACCCTGCTATTGTCCCTGTTTTTTACCCCCGGGAATTGACCGAGGAGGCCGTCGGAACTGTTACACAGCCGATGCCCCAGGGACTGGAGAAGCAGGCCTCCTAAAGAGGGACCTCTAACTCTGTTTTTAACCGGCAAGAGCGTATTTTTACCGCTGGAAATTTTCTGGATATTTGTCCAGGTTTTCCCTGAATAAGCGTTCACCATGAAATGGGACGCTAACCAGCCATTCTTTACAGGGAGCTTCAGCAGACCAGTTTTTGAGCTATAGAAGCCTACGCATATGTACTATAGACAGCGTAAGGCGGGAGGCCTGATGGACTAAATCCTTTATGGCGTCAACCGCAAAGCCTAAGGCTCTAGGTAGATCAGCTAGGGCAAGGGCCTGCTGATCTGTCAAGTCCCTCAAGACCTGTTTCAACTGATCCTTCCCTGCTTAGCAGACCCCAATAGCTGCTACTGCTGGTTGTGTCACCAAGCTTGCTGTAAAAAGAAGCAGACTTTCATAAGGACTCCAATCTTTTATCTATTGGGTTCTTGAACATTTGGACATTATCCACTGGACATGTCAGTGATTTATACATACAAGAGATGGCTGCGTCCACTGTAGGGACCTTCCATTTTTTTTTGATGAACTTATCCTCCACGGGATAGACCACCGGAAATCTCTTGGGGGAATAAATATTTTCTCAGGACGTTCCCAATCCTGGTAAATAAGCCCTTTCAGTAAAGGGTGAAGTGGAAAAGAACAGACAGTCTGGGGGCTTCTAGCGACCCCAACGAGGATACAGTAGTGGTTGATGGTTCCGCAAGGTGCATTTTTAAATGCTGATCGGACCATGTTAGTCAGAGACTGAACCCATAATCTTTCAGCTTGAGATGCTGAGAAAAGGTTCCCCCACTGTTGATTCCTCTATAACAGAATCGACCTCATCCTGATCCCCTTCAGGCAGGTCGATCCCTGTATGGGACTGTTGCTCTGCTAACAGGCACTCTGAAGGAGGAGACGGAGATCGGGCGTGCTTTCCCTGACAGGGAGGCAGCGATCAATGTTGACAATCTCTCTCTAATCCTCCCAGAGCTGAGGAAAAAACCTCCTCTGTTACATACACAGGAGCAGGTGAACTGAGGACAGCCACAGTACCAAGTACCCCTGCGGGGTCTCTACAGTCACTTACCTCTGAACTTCAGGGGAGACTGGTGCAGCAGAAGCATGCCCAAGATCCTCAGAGCCCGATGAGACCCCCTTCGCTTCCTGGAAGATTCAGTTCCGGAGCTTCTGGACGGCATATTTCCTAAGCCTAAAGCTGAGGTATTCCAGCCGTAATACACCACTTTTACTGAGAATAGTCTAGCACAATTGCTGCTATATCACAGTTGGTGTCTACTAATGTGCCTTTCTATGGGGATGCCTGCATCAACCGCTTGCTGTATGCCTTTTTTTTTTTTTTTTTTAAATGTTGCCAGCTCTGTCTCTGCACCCCATAGCCAGCTCACAACACATAATTGTGTTTTTTAACATGCTGGGACGCCCGCACATGCGCAGAAGCGCTGCGGCGCGCACAGAGCGTCATCCTCCAGGCTCCGCCCCCTTTCCCGGCTCACCTCTATATATAGAGGCGCGCGCGCACGCGCGCGGCCACGTGCGCCTTCGGCGCTAATTTCGAAAAGGGAAACTAGGGACAAGAGCCAGGGCCCCTTTTTGCCGCAGGCCGGGGGATGGACGAGCATTGCAACATGGCAGAGGAAGCAGTTTCCCACAAGAGAACTTACCATCTGCCTGGACTTGCTCTGATGAAAAGAAACTAGTCCACATGACAAGAAACGTTCCACAGCGGCCTCTAGTGGATAAACACAGGTACCGCAGTCTAATATATTAAATATATATATATATATATTTTTTTTTCTTGACCACTATTAAAATTATTACTTTTTTTAGTAGTTACAGGCATGCACAGATATTAGCGGGAATACCGTTAGGTAACAGACAGAAAGACAAATTAGGCTTGGGGGTCCCCCAATAGAACCAAGTTCCTGGGGGCCCCCACTTACCTGTTCCCCGCCGCAGGACTTTGTTTGGTCCACAAAAGCCCAAACTTCACCTATCACGGCAGGCATTGTAATCAAACCTTCAGGGACCGGGTTCCCAAGGATTCCACTCCCCTGGACCTGTATAGCACCCTGCACAGAAAACATCTTGGTCGTGGGTATGACCAGAGCTCTGGATCCCAGGGTCCAGCTCTCCTAAGAGAAGCATTACAGGCAAAACCTTGCTCTTCTCTGCAAGGCCCGGGTACCGACCGTTTAGCTATGAAGCTTTTTTGGTCGGATCCGGAATAGCTTACTGAGGCCCAAAAGAACCTGTACGCAAGCTCAGTGAAAAACACATGTTTCTTCTTGGCCAACACCTTAGACACTGGCAAAAAACTGAGGCGCTCCCGGATGGGAGGGGCTTATATAGGGGGAGGGTACTTCCGGTTTTGGAAGTTGCCAGTGCCAGCACCTGAAGGTATCTATATAACCCATTAGTAATGACTATGTCGCTCTGTGTCCCGTGATGTACGAGAAAGAAACTGGGGTCTAGACCCTAGATCTTTCCTCTGCCCTCAAAGCATCTGACCACACCAAGATCGGTGTGATAAAATGCTTTCGCAATTTCCCAATGGCGCTTTTTATATCCGGGGGGGGGGGGGGGGTCATTCCCTCCCACTGCTTGTAAAAGCAGTCCAGAGGCTAATTAGCCACTAGGATTGCTTTTACATGAAAACCAGCCGCTGGCTGAAAAGAATGATACCAAGATGATACCTAAACCCGCAGGCATCAATCTGGTATAACCAAAGTCCAGCAACATACCAGTACGTTGCTGGTCCTTGTTGGACATGTATTGTAATCTTTTTTTTTTCATGCAGCCAGGTGGCTGAACGAAAAAAGAGATTGATCGGTGGGTATGCCCACCATTAGAATGCCGCCCTTCATCCACCCACTTCTAATGATGGGCATACATGCACCATTTATATATGCCGAAGCATGGGGGCATCCTCCCGCAAAAAAGTTATGCCGCACACACATGGTCGGACTTTTCCACGGGCAAGCCTCCGTCGGAATTTCGACCGTATGTACGCGGCATTAGGAGCAAAATCACTCCTCCGCCCCTGCTGCCCCAATGCTTCGGCATATTTGCTTTTTTTTTTTTTTAACTGTGGTGGTGAAATCACCTCCTACAGCACTGGAGTCGCAGGGATCAGGCCTGACTCTGCGAACGCTGCAGTTATGTGTGTTGTGTTTTGTAAGTGACAGTGATCGATCGATACTGCACTTGGGTGGCCTGGGCTGGACGGAGGGGCAAAACGCAGGTGCTAGCAGGTATCTGGGCTGATCCCGCTAACACTGCGTTTTTGGGAACCCTAAACTTCTGGGGACGCTAGTATAGATCTGATCAGATATTGATCTGTTCAGATACTATACCACTAAGGGAGGTGTATGCTTCACGCGTGGGTGTTAGCGTTACTGGCACTAACCTGACGCTGCCTGGGGTGTGACGCAGACCCTCTCTGACGCTAAAACCTAATTGATATCACCCGCCGGGCGATCAGGGGGTTAAACCTTTATTGGGTTATATACGGCGGGTGCCCTGACACTATAAAAAGCAAACTAACCAGCGTCACCCGTAACACTTATATGATGATCACTGGTGAAAGGGTTAACTAGGGGCAATTAGGGGGTTAAAACCTTTATTAGATAATATATGGGGGTACCTGACGCTATAAAAACCTGCGGCGAACCTAAAAAAAATTACTGGCTACCGATCGGCATCACCGACGCTAAGACATCGATCAGAAAAATGATCGCTTAGCGACAGTGGTGATAGGGGGTGAAAGGGTTACCTGGGGGGCGATCAAGGGGGTTAAACCTTTATTAGATAATTTAAGGGGGTACCTGACGCTATAAAAACCTGCGGCGAACCTAAAAAAAAAAAACCTGGCTACCGATCTGCATCACCGACGCTAAGACAGCGATCAGAAAAATGATCGCTTAGCGACGGCGGTGCTAGGGGGTGAAAGGGTTATCTGGGGGTGATCAAGGGGTTAAACCTTTATTAGGGGGGGTTAGGGGGCTACACCGGACCTAAAACTAAATGTAGTGACACTTTTACAGTCACAAATGTCACTGATTGCAGTGATCAGTAAATAAATGGTCACTGCAATCAGTGACACTGTGACTGGGGGGTGATCTGTGGGGGCGATTTATGTGCCTATGTGTGCTGGTGTTAGTGTAGTGTTTGTGCACTAACCTTGATGTCTTCTCTTGTACGGCGCTCGGTATATGTGAGCGCCGCACAAGAGATGACATCACTTCCTCCTGCTTCCTCTGCCTGTGTGTACATTCGACAGACAGAGGGGCATTTCCATTCGCCGGGAGCGAGGGGGGTGGCCGGAATCGAACGGCCGTCCCATGTCGGATCGCTCCCCAACGAATTCCGACCGCTCACTGTACAGAAGGGGGGTCCGATTGGACCCCCCAACTGTACAAAGGCAATCACGTATGCTCTACGTGATTGTGCCTGTCGGTGCCATTGTGCCGACGTATATATACAGTGAGCGGTCGTTAAGTGGTTAAAGAGTACCTGTCACTACCTATTGCTATCATAGGGGATATTTACATTCCCTGAGATAACAAAAATGATTAACAAAAAAATAAAAAAAATAAATGAAAAGGAACAGTTTAAAAATACAATAAAAACGCAAAAAAATACAATAAAAACGCGTCGGTCTGGGGTCATACGTAAACAGCAATTGCACCATGCATATGAGGCATCACCGCAAAGGTCAAATTGAGGGCAGTAATTTTAGCAGTAGACCTCCTCTGTAAATCTAAAGTGGTAAACTGTAAAGGCTTTTAAAAATGTATGTAGCTTGACGCCGCTGCACGTTTGTTCACAATTTTAAAGCACGACGTGTTTGGTATCCATGTACTCGGCCTAAGATCAGCTTTTATTTCATCAAACATTTGGGCAATATAGTGCATTCAAATTTTTTAAAAAGTGTGTTTTTCCCCACCAGAAAGAGCTTTGTCTTCAAGTGGTTAGAACAGTGGGCGATGTGCGACATAAGCATCTAAATGTTGAGGATAAAATGCCAGGACAGTCCCAACCCCCCTCCAATGACCCCTTTTTGGAAAGTAGACACCCCAAGCTATTTGCTGATAGGCATGTTGAGTCCATGGAATATTTCATATTTTGCCACAAGTTGCAGGAAAACTATTTTATTTTTTGCACAAAGTTGTCACTAAATTATATACCGGCATACCCCACTTTTAAGTACACAATGGGACCAGAACATGCATGTAAAATGAAAATGTACTTAAAGTGAAACAATACCTTTTTTCACTTCTAGGGTGTAGTGGGGGGGTCAGAGGCTGTAGTAGGGGTGTCAGGAGCTGTAGTTGAGGTCTCAGGGGCACACTGGAACAGTGCGGGCTATTCTCTCTGAGCTTCGGCTCCTTCTTCTGTGGCTGCAAATTGTCTGTACAGTACTTGTGAGACACTTTACATACACTCGGGGGTATGTCCTTACTCGCGAGTGTATGTAAAGCGAGTGTACTTAAAGCGGGGTATGCCTGTATTGCTCAAACATGCCATGGGGCATATGTGAAATTACACCCCAAAATACATATTGCTGCTTCTCCAGAGTACGGGGATACCACATGTGAGCCTTTTTGGGAGCCAAGCCATGTACAGGACCCCCGAAAACCAAGCACCGCCTTCAGGATTTCTAAGGGCGTAAAATGGTAATTTTACTTCCTCGCTACCTATCACAATTTTGGAGGCCATGAAAGGTCAAGATAGCACAAACCCCCCCCCCCCAAATGACCCCATTTTGGAAAAGAAGACTCTTCATGCTATTTGTTGAGAGGCATGTTGAGTCCATGGTTTTTTTTTTTATTGCCACAAGTTTCAGGAATAATAGGATTTTTGTACTCACCGTAAAATCCGTTTCTCTGACATCCATGGACTGACACAGCTGGATACTGTAAACATGTGGGTATATGTCCCTGCTCGCAGGAGAAGATCTAGGCATAACGTTACCCTCCCACCTGCAGCTAGCAGCCTCAGTTCGTAACAAAGCAGTACAAACCTAAAAAGGAAGGGTGGGTGCTGTGTCAGTCCATGGACGTCAGCGAAACAGATTTTACAGTGAGTACAAAAATCCTATTTTCTCTTATCATCCATGGACTAACACAGCTGGATACTATAAACGTGTGGGAAGTCCCAAAGCAGTATCAGAAGGGTGGGAGCAGTAGTAAAGGAACAACCAAAACTTCACTCCAAACAAGCATAGCTCCTCAACGGAGGAGTTGCAACATTAAACAGCGGCCTGCAATGATTTGCGGCCGAAGGAAGCATCCAAAGATGCAGCCACATCAACCTTATAAAATTTTGAAAAGGAATGAACAGACGACCAGGTCGCCGCCTTGCACACTTGTGCAACCGACGTTTGATGTCGGAAAGCCCAGGAAGCACCAATTGCCTTGGTGGAATGCGCCGCAACCGGAAAGGGAGGCGCCCGCCCCTTAAGGGCATAGGCCTGTATGACGGTCTGCCTGATCCACCTAGAGACGGTGGCAGACAACAACGCTCGGCCCTGTTTTCGACCAGAGACAGATTTCCGAATGGAAACAGTAGCAGACAGGTACACTCGTAAGGCTTGTACCCATCTTAATGTATGAAGCGCAAACTCTCAGGGATGCGATGGGTGAGGACACAAGGACGGAAGAACAATGTCCTCCTTAAGGTGTAAGGCCGAGACCATCTTTTGAAAAGGACGGTCGTGGGCGCAACACCGCCATATCCTTATGGAGGACCAAGTAAGGCGACTTGCAGGACAAGGCCGCCAACTCAGACACCCGTCTAACCGAAGTAATGGCCACTAAGAAGGCCACATTCTGGGACAAGGTCAAGAGAGGAATCTCTCTGATATTCTCAAGGAATGTTCTTGGAGAACCGAGATGCATCAAATTGAGATCCCGAGGAGGGAGAGGAGGCTTGACAGGGGGATCGCATGGCAAACTCCCTGCACAAAGGTGCTAATCAAGGAATGGCCCGGTAGCGGTCGTTGAAAAAGACAGCCCGGGCCGAAATCTGACCCTCAAAAAAGGTATGCAAGGCCAGCTTTTGGGTCACACCACGCTGTAAGAACCGCAAAATCCTGAGAACGGAATACGTCCGAGGACGCCACTCAAGTATCTCGCACATAGCGATGTAAGCCTTCCAGGTACGGTGATACATCTTTCTGGAGGAAGATTCCCGTGCCAACAACATAGAAGAGATGACCGAATCCGAGAGAACTCGGTCCTTCAGCACCTGGCTTTAAACGGCCATGCCATTAAGCCAAGGACTGTAAAGCAGGATGAAGTATGGGATCATGAGACAGAAGGTCCACCCCAATAGGCAGTCGTCAAGGAACGTCTGAGACTAGCCGAAGTAGATCGGCGTACCAATGAGGATCACCGGAATGGCCTCAGCCCCTACCCTACAAAGCAGGCGAGAGGCAACAGTAGCGGAGGGTAAGCATATATCAGGCGATACTGCCCCCACGGGCTTCCAACGAGTCTGCCCAGGGGTCCCTGGACCTGGCCACGATCTTGCCACCTTGCGAGTGAGTCGAGAGGCCATAAGGTCCACAGCCGGTGCCCAACCTTCGGTAAAGGAGGTGGAACACCTCCGGATGCAAGGACCCTTCCCCTGCAATGCACACGGCCGACAGGACCGTCTTGCAGCGAGATGTATGAAAATCCCAAAGACTCCGCAATGTATTGGAGAAGAGAGGCCCCGGTGTACAGGGTGCCTCAACTGTTGGCCAATAAAGGCAACTTGACAGAGCTTCCTTAGAAACTCGGTCAGAGGACCAGTACCTCAGCCTCTACAGGTGGCGCAAACCCACCCCGAGCACAGAGACCACGAAGGCTAAAAGCAGTTGCAGTGCACCTGCTAGTCGACTGATAGATTAGGCAGAGTCTTTTTCCCAGTCATTGAGCTACAGAAACGCCAGAGACGCAGCCACTAATGGACGCAACGCTAACCTCAGCCTGGCGAACACAGTCCAAGCCAGCGCTTCTGATCACCACTGAAAACCGGTGGAAAGTGGTACCCCTGAAACCAGGGATCCCCTTATGACAATGCTCCATCCAGCAGCTACCCATGGATAAGTGCTGATTGTATAAACACATAGTTTATACTGTGTATTGCGTAAAACGCGCAAATAAGAGTGTGGGAGGAAACCCACCCAGCCACAAAGAGCATAATACAACCACATACGGCGTATGTAGTTTAGTATGTGTGGATAAACCTATTAAACACGTTTATACTGTGCCAGCGACAAAGGCGCGCACATCATCGGGGCTTGGACGTAAACCAGCCACGCAGATTGCGTACACAACCGTGTAGGTATGTTAGCCTGCGAATAAACAAATTGCACTTGTTTATACTGTGCATAGCGCTGAAAATGAAAAACACACCATTGGAGCGCGGGGGAGAAACCGGAGCACCCGGATGAAACCCAAGCAGACTGCATAGGCATATCGTGTAGGTATTATAGTAAGTGTGCTAAACATTTTGCACAAGCCTATGTGCGCATAACACCGAAGGCGCGCACACCGTTGGCGCGTAGGAGGAACCAAAGTACCTCACGCATACCCAGAGAATGCAAAACCTACAACTACTGTGAATGTATTTAGTGTTGTGTATAAACATAATGTGTATGCTTACACAGTGTATTGCACCAAAGGCACGCATGTCATTGAGCGTGGGGGGAAACCCGGAGGCAACGCACGCAGACTGCACAGACATACCGGGTAGGTATGTTAGTATGTGGATATCAAGTCGCACAAATTTAGGCTGTGCATAGCGCCGAAGCGCCCATACCAATGGAGTATGGGAGGAAACTGGAACACCCGGAAGAACCCCACGCAGACAGCACACAGATACCGTGTAGGAATGATAGCATGTGAATAAACATATTGCACATGTTTATGCTGTGCATTTCCATTGGAGCATGGGGGGAAACCGGAAGTACCCGAGGGAACCCCACGCAAACAGTATACCCATACTGTAAATATGTATAGTATGTGCAATAAACATATTGAACATGTCTATACTGTGCAGAGAGCCAAAGCGCACAAACCATGAGAGCGCGGGAGGAAACCGGAGCCCCCGGCGGAAACCCGCGCCGACCCAGGGAGTATAATACATACATATACTGTGAATGTATCTAGAGTTGTGCATAAACATACTTTGTACGTTTAGATCATGTATGGCACTGAAACACAGCATTGGAACGTGGGGGGACACCCACGCAGACAGAGACCAATAACACATACATACACTGTGAATGTATGCAGTGTAGAGGTATAGGATGAGTTTAAATTATGGCGCAGAGGCGCATAATCTTCTCTGTATCATTCCAACCTGCTTGACTGTGCTGCCAAAGCAGCATGCAGGTAACCTTCAGATCCTCAGACCGTGTGTCTGTCAGAGCTCAGAGCGTTCCCCAGGAAATGGTGGGAAACCACAGGTGCAGAGACCCTGTTGTTGCCTCAGGACATCACACAGAAGGCTCACAGGGACTAGAGACATAAATGAATCCCCCCCCCCCCCACCATGCTGCACCGACCAGGGGGAGGGAAACACTGTGTACCACTGTATCATCCATGCTGCTCTCGACGCAGCGTGTGAGGAAAACAGTGAGGAAGTTTGTAAAAGAAAGGCCTGAAGGAACCAAGGGAAATAGCGTCCACCTGAAGTACCACAGCCACAGCACCCAGCTTGAGAGTGTTCCTCACATCAATGAGTTCACTTACAAGCGCCCTGTCATTCACTGACACAGAACTGGAGTCTTCCTCACAAGGGAATGTCCTGTTCATAAACATTAAAATATTCAGAGCTAGGGTCTTGAGCACAGTAGCTAGGCCCATATCTAAATCAAAGCACTCCTTCACTAAAGATTTTTATGGGGAGAGGGGGCTTATAGCTCCCTTCGCTCGCACACCGCTTCCATTCTGACAAGGAATGCTTCCAGGACTGCAGACAACTGGTCCATAAGGACTGCAGGTGCAAGAAACATATGAACAAGTTTAACTGTGCAGCACTGCCAGACGCCACCCTCTGAGACCTTATACACTACTACAGTGAATATACAGTCCACCCACTGGCTACGCTGAGACTGAGGAGGGGATACCCGGACGACTCACCAACCCTTAAGGACCGCTCAGTCCTGCTGAAAAACCGCGCTGTGAGCCTGAGGAGAGTGAAGAATCTGTGAGGAGATTGTGAGAAGATTCGCACCGCAGCTAGAGGCCGAAACCGAAAGTAAATGTGCGGCAGCTACAAGAAAATGGCCGCCGGCCGCAGCTATAACTGCGCCATTGGACCACGCTAAGTTGGCCGCCGAGCGTGAAATTCAAAGGCAAACAGTGCTAAAGTGCACGCAATAATCACCTCACACGCCAGGAAAACTACCCCTCACCCCAGAGCCCACTACAGACATGAGTGGCCCAACCAGGCCAGAGTGACCCCCAAGCACCCCCACAGCACAGGGTGCAGAGAGCTGCATAACAGGGGGGAGACAGGGAGAAACCCCCCATATAAAGAAACATAGCCAGCATGTACTCACCTGCAGGAGAGACTACTTACCCGTCCCTTTCAGGGACCCACTGGCTTGTTTCAGACAGACCTATCACAGAGCAGTACTGCATAGCTGTTGGCCCGGTCCTGCGCGAGAGAGACAGTCAGTCAGGTACTGTTCAATCTTGAGAGGACCGCGGGAGCTAAAAGCAACCCGGACACCCCTGGAGTCATGGGGCATGACGTGAACTGAGTCTCACGCACACAAGGCGAGGATCAGCACGCTCGATGGTCGGACAGGGAAGACTACGAGGATACCAGTGTACCCAACCTGTTGCCCAGCATTTTAGACGGTATTATGCTATGTGCCCTTCTCTTTTCTTTTACACCTGCATTTGATTGGTATCCTGGTTTACCATCATTGGGCTACCATCTTCCAAGCTTCCTATCTACCTCTACACCATATTCGCTGTAAGTGTCGTTCCGGTGGATTTACCTGCACAGGATCGGTTCATCAGGGGATACATACTCTAAGCTTGATGTGACCCTTCAAACGTACGTCTGTTTGGGTCCATATATTCTGATAAGCCTCCTAACATATCGGTGGTGGTTATCTTCACTTTTCTCTCAAGATTGTAGGAATATCACTCATTTGTCAAGAATCTGTTTTATTTCACATATCAGAGACTATCACATTATCAGAACTTCATATGGACTTTTTGCCATGAGATTTTGTGGTTCAGCACCTTATATCACTGGGTGTTCTTATTTATATTTATACTAGCGCTACATTTTTTGTTTTTCTGTTTTGCACCTTTGTCTATTGGTTGTGTAGCTGCTCACGTTTTTTTAGCAGCGCGGAATTTTTTGTATATTGTTTCCTATTGCCAGTAATAGTAAAGTAGAGACTTTTCACCTTAAGATCAAAAGTATTTTGGGTTGACCAAGCAGAAACCCGTCCAGTGTCAAATACTGGTATTTTAGGGGACGTTTAGCTTTCATCCCTACACACATTCTTTATCAAGATGAAGGCACCGATCTAGATTCTAATACACATGATTGGATGCATGGAAGCTACGTAGGTGCATATTATGCTGGATTGTAGAGTCTCTATGCTTGCGATAACCTGAATGACAGATGGGATTCTGAAAGCGGCTGTTCATTGCAATATTTACTGGATTTTGTCATCTGTTGCAAGTATCTTGTGAACATTGCTCTGTGCTGGGACTCCAATGCATCTCTCTGGATGAACCTAGTTTCTGTGGGAATAACTTGAATTATAATGATCATCCTACAACTATATCACTAAATTCATCCTTCTACATATATAGGACTACATCTTAATTTAAAAAAATAGGATTTTGTACTCACCGTAAAATCCCTTTCTCTGAAGTCCATGGACGGACACAGCTGCCCTATAATCTTGACTTGTGGGTTATGTTACGTCTATTAGGAGAGGACTAGGCAGACATGTAAATGGTTAACATGTAATCTTTAGCAAAGCTGAACAGCCCCGCCCAGGGGGCAGTCCCTCTGGTCATAACCCCTCTCACTGCAGTGAGCAGCTCAGTTCGTCAAAAGCAGTACAAACTTAAAAATGAGGGGTGGGTGCTGTGTCTGTCCATGGACTTCAGAGAAACGGATTTTACGGTGAGTACAAAAATCCTATTTTCTCTCATCGTCCATGGACTGACACAGCCTCTCTTACACTTTACACTTGTGCAACCGACGCTTGATGCCGGAAAACCCAGGAAGCACCAATTGCCCTGGTGGAATGCTCCGTAACCGAAAGGGGAGGCGCCCGCCCCTTGAGGGCATAGGCCTGTATAACGGTCTGTCTGATCCACCAAGAAATGGTGGCAGACGAAACCGCTTGGCCCTGTGTTGGACCAGAGACAGACAGAAACGGTGAGTCATACTTCCGACTAGAAACAGTAGCAGACAGGTACATCCGCAAGGCACGTACCACATCCAATGTGTGAAGCACAAACCCTCTGGGATGCGATGGGTGAGGACACAAGGACGGGAGGACAATGTCCTCATTTAGGTGAAAGGCCGAGACCACCTTTGGTAAAAAAGAAGGTCGCGGACGCAACATCGCCGTATCCATATGGACGACCAAATAGGGCGACTTGCAGGACAAGGCCGCCAACTCAGACACCCGTCTAACAGAAGTAATGGCCACTAAGTAGGGCTGGGAAAAAAAAATCGATTTTAATCTTGAATCGTTTTGAGTTCAAATCGATTCAGATTTGAAGAAAATCGATTTTTTAAGATATTTTTTTATTATTATTATTTTTCCTTCAAAGTTTCCGTAGCAGGGCTGCAGGGGGCATATCCGGAATGGCACTGGGCGGCGTTACCCCAATTACATCTACTCGCTGCAGCCGCCGTCTGCCTACCTGATCAGCGTGTCATGCAGACAGACGGCGGCCATTGCAGTGTTCAAAAGCCGCGCCTCCCAAGTCCTCATCGTCTGTGATAGACGGAACACTCAATTTCACAGCAGGCAGTGTTCAGCCTATAACGGACATCCTCTCATCCTTGTCTGTGTTATGAGGATGAGCGGATGTCCATGACAGGCGGAACACTGAATGCTGGGAAATGGAGTGTTCCGCCTATCACAGACGAGGAGGCGGCACAGCTTTTGAATACTGGAAGGCCGCCGGTGTAGCAGTAAAATCTGTATACCATGAAAATCTGCATCAGGTACGGGCACAGTGATTGAAGCACGGGCACAGTGAGGCATTGGGCACAGTT
This sequence comes from Rana muscosa, assembly GCA_029206835.1. Taxonomy (NCBI): domain Eukaryota; kingdom Metazoa; phylum Chordata; class Amphibia; order Anura; family Ranidae; genus Rana; species Rana muscosa. Next base: position 17,271,945 of record CM055127.1, on the reverse strand, counting down.
CAATTCAACTAAGAGTAACCTCAAGATTTTTTGTTGTTTTATTAGCTAAATCCAAATACAGTATTAATAATTTGGATGTTTAACAATCTTTGTTGCACACTGACTTTGCAGTTAGAGAAAGGGTTTGCCTTTGCAATTTTGTTTGTTGATGCACTTTAATTAATATAATTAAAAAAAAATAATTGAATCGTAATTTTTTTTTTAAATAAAAAAACTCGAATCGCAGATTTTTTTTTGGGGGGGGGGGGGGGAAATCGCCCAGCTTTACCACTAAAAAGGCTACCTTCTGAGACAAGGTCAATATTTTCAAAAGGAGGTTCCTGGAGAACCGAGAGCACCAAATTCAGATCCCAAGGAGAGAGAGGAGGTTTAACAGGAGGGAGCACATGGCGAACCCCCCGCACAAGGTGCTAACCAAGAAAAGATCCGCTAGCTAGAGATTTTACTCTCGCTGGCAGTCCCGATTTCAGCCGCGATTACAAAGACATCTGTGTAGGTTTCTGCACAGATGTCAATGTAAATCGCGGGCCTAAATCGCAAAAAGTAGTACAGAAACTACTTTTTGAAATCGGTGCAGCGCCACAGATGCCGTCGCCGCAGACGGTGCCATTGCCAGCAATTTGCGGCAAATATCGCCGTTTTGACATGCGATTTGACATGCCAAATCGCATGTCAAAACGCACCAGTGTGAACCAGGGCTTAAAGGCAGAAAGTTCTCATCTTAATGCATCCTAGCTGCTGGGTCCCGCCCAACCCCAACATCACCGCTGAATTTTGACAGCTGGTCTCTCTCTCTGCATTCAGTTACATATGTCAGCTACACACACACTATAAATCGGCTTAGTGTGAAACCCACCAGTACCAATCAGTGCCAACCAGTGCCACCACCAGCCCAAAGAAATAAAAAAAATCGGCCTACAATATCGACCGCACAAAAATCGACATACCGTATATTGCCATCATATCGGCCGCCCCGATTTATAAATCTCTGCATCGGCCACAGAAAAACCCATGTTGGTTGGCCTCCAATCTGGGCTGCTCTGTGCAAAACCACTGCACAGAGCAGGCAAGTATAACATATTTGTTATTGTCAAACGAAAAAAATAAAATAAAACTAAGTAATCTTACCAGGTTTCTCTGTTTTTCTCTTTTGCTTCCCTTTCATATTTCTCAAGTGTTCTTTTGTCAACCATGCCAGTTAAATACCTAAAAACAAATGCAAAAATCAATTTTATACAAGTTGCCCAACAGAAAATAAAAAAATAAATAGCTTACTGATAAAACAGACAAGTGTAATTTGCTTCCCTATAGTTGCTGTCATATAACATGAAATCAAGCAGCCATATTTAAAGCAGCAAAATGTATGCAAACGCTTAAAGGTGGTTCTAAAGGCAGAAGGTTTTTTATCTTAATGCATTCTATGCATTAAGAAAAAAGCTGTGTGCAGCAGACCCCCTCAGCCTCCCAATACTTACCTGAGCCCCATCTCAATCTAGCGATGTTGCACGCGAGAGCCTCAGCTGTCTGGCACGCTCCCTCGTTGGCTTAGACAGCAGCAGGTGCCATTGGATCCGTGTCTGAATGGGGACACAGAGCCATGACTTGGCTTAGGTGCCCCCATAGCCAGCTGCATGCGGTGGGGGCACTCAGCAAAAGGGAGGAGCAAGGACCGCGGTGAGGTTTGTTTTTTTAGTTTAAAAATAACAAACACTGGACTTTAACCACTTGACAACTGGGCACTAAACCCTTCGTGCCCGGACAAATTTTTAGCTTTCAGTGCTGATGCACTTTGAATGACAATTGCGCAGTCATACAACGCTGTACCCAAATGATATTTTTATAATTTTTTCCCCACAAATAGAGCTTTCTTTTGGTGGTATTTGATCACCTCTGCGGTTTTTATTTTTTGCGCTATAAAACAAAAAAGACAGAAAATTTTGAAAAAAAACAATATTTTCTTACTTTTTGTTATAACAACATCCCAATTTTTTTTTTAAAAATATTTTTTTTCTCAGTTTAGGCTGATACGTATTCTTCTATATTTTTTTGGTAAAAAAAATTGCAATAAGCGTATAGTGATTGGTTTGCGTAAAAGTTATAGCGCCTACAAAATAGGGGATAGAATTATGACATTATTATATTTTTATTTTTTACTAGTAATGGCGGCGATCTGCGATTTTTGTCAGGCCTGCAATATTGCGGCGGACATATCGGACACTTGACACTATTTTGGGACCATTCACATTTATACAGCGAACAGTGCTATAAAAATGCACCGATTACTGTATAAATGTGACTGACAGGGAAGGGTTAACACTAGGGGGCGAGGAAGGGGTTAACTAGGTTCCCTATTTGTGATTCTTACTGTGGGGGGAGGGGACTGACAGGGGGAGGTGACCGATCTGTGTCCCTATGTACAAGGGACACAGCATCGGTCTCCTCTCTCCCTGACAGGACATGGATCTGTGTTTACACACAGAGATCCACGTCCTGCCTCTGTCACAGCCGATCGCGGGTGCCTGGCGGACATCGCGGCCGCCAGGCACGCGCATCGGCATCACGTGACCGCGGCGGGCACAGCTGTTCCCCGCCGCGCGCCCTCGGCGGCGCGCAGGGGGAGTGAAACAGCAGGACGTCCATGGACGTCAACTCAGCACTTGAGAGCCGCGCTGCAGACGTCTTTTGTCTATAGCGCGGGTCTCAAGTGGTTAAGATCACTTCAACTTCAACAGGAAGTAGCAGCCTAGGTTAAAGTGTCAATTCATATTCTTAATATGTGTATGCTGTACCATGTACTTGTGTTTAAATATTTCCAAAATGCAGCGCAGGTCCCGCAATCCCTCCCGGCGTCTCACTGTGTTGGCTGCTGGGACCACGGTCAACCTAGAAGCCAATGAGGTGTTTTAGTGCAGACCTGTTGCCACGTCCCTGCTCCCGCCTCACTGTTAACCAGTAACGAGTGTGTAATTACTATTATACAGGATTTATATAGCGCCAACAGTTTACGCAGTGCTTTACAATTAAAAAAATGGAGACAATACAGTTACAATACAAGAGGATTAAGAGGGCCCTGCTCAGATGAGCTTACAATCTAATAAGTGTTAATACCAGCGGGGGCGGGAGTCGGGAGGTGCAGCAGGTCTGCACAGCCAGTGTAACGTCTGAGACGCGCTGGTGAAGTACACATGGAAGGAGGGGGGCTGATGTGAGATGGTTACACTTGTGTGGGGGTTGGGTTGAATGGCTCTGATGGGGACACAAATGTGGGGGGTGGGCTGATAGCTCTGATGGGGACACAAATGTGGGGGGTTGGTGGCTCTTATGGGGGACAAAAACATGCGAGGGGGGGCCTGATGGCTCTGATGGGGACACATATGCGGAAGGGGAGGTGATGGCTCTGATGGGGACACAAATTTGCAGGCGGGGGTGGGCTGTGATGGGGACACAAATGTGCAGGGAGACTCGAATGATAGGGACACAAAAATGTGGTAAGCTCTAATGGGGACACCAATTTGTGGGGATACCCTGATGAGTGATGGGGACACAGATGAATGGGGAGATGAATGGGGACACAGATGTAAAACCTCATGCACGCTGGAAGTTTAGCCCCGCTGCATGATGCTCCAGCGCTTAGGTGCCAGCAAAGAATACAGGTGCATCCAGTCCTGCTGTCAGCAGTAAGTAAAATTCTATTCCTCTACTGTGGATTTATTTAGAAATTATTTTTCCGGCCCGCAAATATGTATAAAAATAGGATTTTTGTACTCGCCGTAAAATATGTTTCTCTGACGTCCATGGACTGACAAAACTCTAATACTGTAAACGTGTGGGTAAATGTCCCTGCTCGCAGGAGAAGATCTAGGCAGAATGTTAGATGTTACATACATTCTAGAACAAAACCAGAGTTGAACAGCCCTGCCCAGGGGGGCCGTCCCTCCGGACAAAACTCTACCTGCAGCCAGCAGCCTCAGTTCGTATCAAAGCAGTACCAACCTTAAAAGAAGGGTGGGTGCTGTGTCAGTCCATGGACGTCAGAGAAACGGATTTTACGGTGAGTACAAAAATCCTATCTTCTCTCATCGTCCATGGACTGACACAGCTCTAATACTGTAAACGTGTGGGACGTCCAAAAGCAGTATCAGAAAAGGGTGGGAGCAATAGTAAAAGGAAAAACCAAAACTTCACTCCAAACAAGCAGAGCTCCTCAACGGAGGAGTTGCAACATTTAAACAGCAGCCTGCAACACTTTGCGGCCGAAGGAAGCATCCGAAGATGCAGCCACATCAACCTCATAGAATTTCGAAAAGGTATGAACGGACGACCAGGTCGCCGCCTTGCACACTTGTGCAACCGACGCTTGATGTCGGAAAGCCCAGGAAACACCAATTGCCCTGATGGAATGCGCCGTAACCGGAAAGGGAGGCGCCCGCCCCTTAATGGCATAGGCCTGTATAAGTCTGTCTGATCCACCTGGAAATAGTGGAAGACGACACCGCTTGGCCCTGTTTTGGACCAGAGACAGACACAGTGAGTCTGACTACCTAATAGAAGCAGTAGCAGACAGGTACACTCATAAGGCTCGCACCACATCCAAATTGTGAAGCGCAAACTCTCTGGGATGCGATGGGTGAGGGCACAAGGACGAAGGACAATGTCCTCATTCAGGTGAAAAGCCGAAACCACCTTTGGAAGGAAAGACGATTGCGGACGCAACACCGCCTTGTCCTTATGGAGGACCAGGTAAGGCGACTTGCATGACAGGGCCGCCAACTCAGACACCTGTCTAACAGAAGTAATGGCCACTAAGAACGCCACCTTGTGAGACAAAGTTAATTGAGGAATATCTCTGATCTTTTCAAAGGGAGGTTCCTGGAGAACAGAGCACCAAATTCAGATCCCAAGGAGGGAGCGGAGGCTTGGCAGGGGGAATCACATAGCGAACCCCCTGCACAAAGGTGCCAACTAAAGAATGACCTGCTAGCAGTCGTTGAAAGAAAACGGCCAAGGCCAAAATCTGACCCTTAATTGTGCTCAAAGCCAGCCTTTGGGCTACACCCCGCTGCAAGAACCGCATGATTCTTTGGACAGAGTAGGTCCGTGGACGCCAGTCTAGCTCTTCGCACATAGCGATGTAAGCTTTCCAGGTACGGTGATAGATCTTTCTAGAAGAAGACTTCCGTGCCCTCAGCATGGTCGAAATTACCAAATCCTTCAGCACCTGGCTCTCAATAGCCATGCCGTTAAAACCAGAGACTGTAAAGCAGAATGAAAGATAGGACCTTGAGACAGAAGGTCCTCCCTCATGGGCAATCGCCAAGGGACGTCCATGATGAGACGTACCAGATCGGCGTACCAATAACGCCGAGGCCACTACCCTGCGCAGCAGATGAGGAAGCAACTGCAGCGGAGGGTAAGCATACACCTCAAGCGATACTGAGCCCACGGGGCCACCAACGCGCCCAAGGCATCCGCCCAGAGGTCCCTGGACCTGGCCACAAACCTTGACACCTTGCGATTGAGTCGAGACGCCATCAGGTCCACGTCCGTCGTGCCCCACCGCCGACAAAGGAGTTGAAACACCTCCGGATGAAAGGACCACTCCCCCTGGTCCAGGGACTGGCGACTCAGTCCGCCTGCCAATTTTCTACGCCCGGAATGTAGACAGCCGACACGCTTCTTTCCGCCCACCTTAGGATGTGGGCGACCTCCGATGCCGCAGCCGAGCTCCAAGTGCCCCACTGATGGTTGACATATGCCACAGCCGTGGCATTGTCCGACTGGATTCTGACCGAGCGGCCCTGTAGCCTCTTCGACCACGCGGAGAGACACAGTCTGATCGCTCGCAATTCCAGAACGTTGATTGGTAGACGAGATTTGTCCGGAGTCCAGAGCCCTTGAGCTGACAGGACTCCCCCAACTCCTCCCCAGCCCGTCAGGCTGGCGTCTGTCGTGACCACTGTCCACTGGATGGGGAGGAACGACTTCCCGGACCGAAGAGCCGGGGATCTCAGCCACGTCAGGGAGGCCTTGACAGAGTGACTTACCTGGATCTGAAGATCCAACGACAACGGGGACTTGTCCCAAATGGACAGAATTTCCTTCTGCAATGCTCGAGTGTGTGATTGGGCATACGGAACTGCCTCAAAGGAAGCCACCATGAGTCCCAGGACTCATGCAGAAACGTATTAACGACCATTTTCGGGACGTCAGGACCCGTACTGCCGACTGAAGTGTCTAACTTCTCCGGGGGGAGAAACACCTTCGCTGCCGAAGTGTCCAGGATCAGACCCAGATACTCCAAACACTGGGTCGGGACTAGAACCGACTTCTGCATGTTCAGGGGCCACCCGAAGTCCCGGAGGGTCTGACTGACTATTGTCACATTTTCCTCCAACTCTGAGCCATTTTCTGCTCTTAGGAGATCGTCCAGATAGCCCACGATAACAATTCCTCACTGTCTCAGCAAAGCTAGAACCGGGGCAAGCACTTTGGTGAAAACCCATGGTGCCGATGCTAGGCCGAAGGGAAGAGCCACAAACCGATAGTGAACTTCGCCTATGGCAAAGCGCAGAAACTTCTGGTGACTTGCGCAGATTGGGACGTGCAAGTAGGCGTCTTTGATGTCCAAGGACGCCAGAAAATCCCCTTGGTGGAGTGTCGCAATCACCGTGCGAATGGATTCCATCCGGAATTTTAGTACCCTCACATAGGCATTCAAGGGCCTTGAGGTCTAGGATTGGCCAGACCCCGTCCTTCTTTGGAACCAACAGGTTTGAGTAAAACCCCTAAAACCTCTCTTGTGACAGAACCGGCAAAACTACTCCGCACCTAAGCAAATCCTGTACAGCCCTCAAGAGGGCCGCCCGTCGGGCAAAGAGGAGAGCGAGGTTTGAGGGAAAGAATCTGTTTGGGGGCCACGAGCGAAACTATCCTGTATCCCAAGGTCGGAGATCGGTGGGTGTGCGAAGACATCTCCCCATCTGAGAGCCGGGCAGGGGCAAGACTTCATGCGGTGGCGGACTTGGGAGCCTGCTTGGTAGGCTTACGCACCCAGGGACGCTTCTGTCCCCCAGCCGCACTCTTTTCAGTCTGGGAGGGCTTACCCGCGGAGTCTGACTGACGAAAAAACTTTGCCGGAAAGGAAGGGCCCGGCCTACGGTGAGACTCCTTTCCCTTAACAGACTGAGGAAGGAAGGTGCTCTTACCCTCCTATGACATCCTTAATAATGTCATCCAGGGCGGCCCCAAACAGTCTATCGCCCTTAAAGGGCAAATCAGGCAGGAGCTTCTTGGAAGCTAAGTCGGCCGACCAGCATTTTAGCCAGATAAGGCGACGCAACACAACAGAGATATAGGCCCCAGATATTAAAGGAGCCGCATCCAAAGGGGCATCGCACACATAGACCAACCCCTGCGCAAGTTGGTGAGCCAGGGCAATGGTCTCTGGAGGGAGATTATGCTCCTGCACCGTCTGGTGCAAAATCTTTGCCCAGCCTGTGTGTCTGAGACACAAGGGCACCGCCACTATAGGGCGTAAGGCAAACCCCAACAGGGCAAACAGTTCTACTCACCACTTCTGACCTCCTGTCAGTGGGATCCTTAAACGCAGGAGTCCATTCCATTGGGAGCGCGTTAGCTTTATTCAAACGGGCGACCGGGGGGTCGACCACTGGAGGGAGAGCCCAATTTTTAACCAGGGCCTCCTCAAAAGGGGTACTTTATGGCTAGGCGCCGCAGGACCATCAATCTTCTGCGGCTTATCCCAGACTTGGGTCGATGAATCCATCAAAAAAGGGCACATATGGAAAGACCTTTTTTGAAGAAACGGCTTTAAAGGAACCAAAAGGAGACCGCCTCCACTTGAGGCTCCTCTACCGCATCATTTAGCTTGAGAGTATCCCTCACAGCATCAATGAGTTCACTCACAAGTACACTGTCAGTTACTGGTTCAGAACTGGGGTCTTCCTCACAGGGAATGTCCTGTTCAAAAACATTAAAATCATCAGAGCTAGGGTCCTGAGCAGCAGTAGCTAGGCCCATATCTGAGTCAGAGCACTCCCCTACTGGAGAATGTGTGGGGAGGGGGCGCTTTACAGCTCCCTTGCGCTCGCACACCACTTCTATCCTGACAAGGAATGATTCCAAGACTGCCGACAACTGGTCCATAGGGACCACAGGTGCAGGAGCACTGCCAATTGCCTCTGACAAGTGTGGGGAAGCAGGTGAACCAGACTCCATACTGCCACCTTCTGAGACCTTATACACCATTACAGTGAATAATACAGTCCACCCACTGGCTGCGCTGACGCTGAGGAGGAGATACCCAGAGGACTCACCAACCCTGATAAGGACCGCTCAGTTCCGCTGTATGTAACCGCGCTGAAGCGCGAGTGATGCCTGAGGAGAGTGTGAGGAGATTTGCGCCGCAGCAGCGGCGATAGAGGCCGAAAGTGATAGCGCCGTGGCTCTAAGAAAATGGCCGGCGGCCGCATGTATTACTGCGCCATTGAACCACGGCAAGATGGCCGCCGAGCGCAGTTTAAAACAACACACAGCGCTAATGGCGCCTCCAAACACACACACACATGGTGTCTCCAAACACTCATAAAGGGCAGTACAGACATGAGCGCCCCCGCCAGGCCAGCGCGACCCCCAAGTACCCCCACACAGCACAGCGCCAGTACAGGGTGGAGAGAGCAGCATAACAGGGGGGAGACAGCGAGCAACCCCCCATATAGAGAAACACAGCCAGCATGTACTCACCTGCAGCAGGAGAAACTACTTACCCGTCCCAGAGGGACCCACTGGCTCATTTCAGACCGACCTATCACAGAGTAGTACTGAGTAGCTGTCGGACCGGTCCACCGCAAAAGATGCAGCATGGTACTGTTCAATCTTGAGAGGACCGCGGGAGCATAAAAGCCACCCGGCCACCCCTGGAGTCATGGGGCTTGTCGTGTACTGAGTCTCACGCACACAAGGCGAGGGTCGGCACGCTCGATGGTCGGACAGGGAAGACTACGAGGATACCAGTGTAACCAACCTGTTGCCCAGCCGACAGTTGACTGAAGGTCTCAAAAATAAAAATTCCCAAAGGAATAAAATTTAAAAATAAAATCTTCCAGGAGACATCTTCTCCTGTGGCTGCAGGTAGGAGGGTTATGTCCGGAGGGACCGCCACCCTGGGCGGGGCTGTTCAGCTCTGGTTTTGTTCTAGAATGTATGCATCTAACATTCTGCCTAGATCTTCTCCTGCGAGCAGGGACATATACCCACACGTTTACAGTATTAGAGCTGTGTCAGTCCATGGACGATAAAAGAACTATAGAATGTGGCCCTCGAAGAAAACCATTTGGAGACCCCGACTTTAGGGTATGCAACATGACAATGTAGTACGACATGAGTCTGTTTACATTGATACAAAAAAAGGGAACATAAACCAAGGACTGAGGCATCCATAGTGCGTATAACCTATATTTTGTAGAGAGTCACGTAGGAGACCATGTCTCATGTACATACCGAGAAAATGGTACACAATGGTAGGCACCTAACTACCATGAGGTGTAGGGTTAAACAAAGACCTCAGAGATTCTAAGGAAACTATGTCCGGGCCCAAAGCAGCTGCACCAACAGTCAGCGCATACCGGGTATCTTTCCTTATTTCGAGAGAAAAAAAAAAGTCACATATATGTGTGTGTGTGTGTGTGTATATGTGTATGTGTATGTGTACGTGTACGTGTATGTGTATATTATATATACCGTATTTATCGGCGTATAACACGCACCCCAAGTTTAGGAGGGAATTTTAGGGAAAAAAACTTTTAGGAGGGAAGTTTAAGGAAAAAAAAAAAACTTACATTTAAATGCAGCCTTACCAGTGTCCGTTGCAGCCTTGTCAGTGCAGCCTTGCCAGCAGTGTCCAGTGCAGCCTTTGCCCAGTGTCCAGTGCAGCCTTTGCCCAGTATCCAGTGCAGCCTTTGCCCAGTATCCAGTGCAGCTTTACCAAGTGTCCAGTGCAGCCTTTGCCCAGTGTAGCTTTGCCCAGTGTCTAGTGCAGCTTTGCCCAGTGTCCAGTGCAGCCTTTGCCCAGTGTCCAGTGCAGCCTTTGCCCAGTGTCCAGTGCAGCCTTTGCCCAGTGTCCAGTGCAGCCTTTGCCCAGTGTAGCTTTGCCCAGTGCCCAGTGTAGCTTTGCCCAGTGCCCAGTGCAGCTTTGCCCAGTGCCCAGTGCAGCTTTGCCCAGTGCCCAGTGCAGCTTTTGCCCAGTGTCCAGTGCAGCCTTTGCCCAGTGTCCAGTGCAGCCTTTGCCCAGTGCAGCCTTTGCCCAGTGTCCAGTGCAGCCTTTGCCCAGTGTCCAGTGCAGCCTTTGCCCAGTGTCCAGTGCAGCCTTTGCCCAGTGTCCAGTGCAGCCTTTGCCCAGTGTCCAGTGCAGCCTTTGCCCAGTGTCCAGTGCAGCCTTTGCCCAGTGTCCAGTGCAGCCTTTGCCCAGTGTCCAGTGCAGCCTTTGCCCAGTGTCCAGTGCAGCCTTGCCCAGTGTCCAGTGCAGCCTTGCCCAGTGTCCAGTGCAGCCTTGCCCAGTGTCCAGTGCAGCCTTGCCCAGTGTCCAGTGCAGCCTTGCCCAGTGTCCAGTGCAGCCTTGCCCAGTGTCCAATGCAGCCTTGCCCAGTGTCCAGTGCAGCCTTTGCTAAGTGCAGCCTTTGCCCAGTGTCCAGTGCAGCCTTGCCCCAGTTTTCAAAATTGGCGCCGCAGAGATCGCCGCATAACACGCACTTTTTTCCCCTTAAAATCAGGGGAAAATCGTGGGTGCGTGTTATACGCCGATACCCACTGATCCCGGTGATCTCCGCTGACTGAGCGGAGCGCAGCGATCGCCGCCGAGATACACATAGCCGAGTGTACTCGGCTATACTCGGCTTTTCTCGGCTTCGCTCACAGTCACGCCGAGTCCCGCCCTATGATGGACATATCACAGGTCCAATGGCGGGACTGGGCGTGACTGTGAGCAGAGCCGAGAAAAGCCGAGTATAGCCGCTGCGCTCCGCTCAGTCAGCGGAGATCACCGGGATCAGTGGGTATCGGCGTATAACACGCACCCACGATTTTCCCCTGATTTTAAGGGGAAAAAAGTGCGTGTTATACGCCGATAAATACGGTATATATATATATATATATATATATATATTTTCATAATCGATTAGTTGGCCGATTGTTTCGATTAATCGACTAATCGGTTAATAAATGTAAAAAAAAAAAAAAAAGTTTTTTTTTGGCCAATTTGTTGTTGGGCAGATTACAAAACACAAATTGCCACAAATACACATTACATGCTTTTCTGCAGCTTCTCCATTGAAGTATATTGAACCAAAAAAACAAAATAGCACCGTTTTGCATTAAAAAAAGTCCTTGCCCTTTCCAAATACGCAGCAGCTGAAAAAATCATGGATGTGAACGTGTCCCATAGGAAACCATGTAAATGAACTGTAGTGCGTTTCTGCAAAAAGCACCAAAAATCACAGAGGTGTGACCCAGGCCTGAGATGTTTAGTAACATAATGGCGTTAAAAAAACTAGGGTTGTCCCGATACCGATACTAGTATCGGTACCGATACCGAGCATTTGCGTGAGTACTTGTACTCGCGCAAATGCTCCCGATGCCTTTGCCGATACCTGGGAAGTCAGCGGGCGGAGTCGGCAAGCGGAGGGCGGAGCGGAGAGCAGAGTGGAGAGGAGAAGTCAGCGGGCGGAGTCGGCAAGCGGAGGGCGGAGCGGAGAGCAGAGTGGAGAGGAGAAGTCAGCGGGCGGAGTCGGCAAGCGGAGGGCGGAGCGGAGAGCAGAGTGGAGAGGAGAAGTCAGCGGGCGGAGTCGGCAAGCGGAGGGCGGAGCGGAGAGCAGAGTGGAGAGGAGAAGTCAGCGGGCGGAGTCAGCGGGCGGAGTCGGCAAGCGGAGGGCGGAGCGGAGAGCAGAGTGGAGAGGAGAAGTCAGCGGGCGGAGTCGGCAAGCGGAGGGCGGAGCGGAGAGCAGAGTGGAGAGGAGAAGTCAGCGGGCGGAGTCGGCAAGCGGAGGGCGGAGCGGAGAGCAGAGTGGAGAGGAGAAGTCAGCGGGCGGAGTCGGCAAGCGGAGGGCGGAGCGGAGAGCAGAGTGGAGAGGAGAAGTCAGCGGGCGGAGTCAGCGGGCGGAGTCGGCAAGCGGAGGGCGGAGCGGAGAGCAGAGTGGAGAGGAGAAGTCAGCGGGGGGAGTCGGCAAGCGGAGGGCGGAGCGGAGAGCAGAGTGGAGAGGAGAAGTCAGCGGGCGGAGTCGGCAAGCGGAGGGTGGAGCGGAGAGCAGAGTGGAGAGGAGAAGTCAGCGGGCGGAGTCGGCAAGCGGAGGGGCGGAGAGCAGAGTGGAGCGGAGTCCTCAGGCGGGTAAGCTTGCAGCCGCATCATGATCCATCGTCGACCGGAGCCGTCACATTAAAGGAAGTGACGCTCCGTGTTACACTGTCAGTGCTTGAAAAATGCGACGCCCATCTTGGTACACCCTGCATTCGGCCTCAATAAAGCAGCAGCGGACATCTTGTTACACCCAGCCCATGTAGTTCGAGCTGGGTGTAACAAGATGTCCGCTGCTGCTTTATTGAGGCCGAGTGCAGGGTGTACTAAGATGGGCGTTGCAGAGGCAGCATAGAAAAATAAATCCTCTCGTGTCTATAAGTGCCCACTACCTGTCAGTGCCCGCTATCTGTCAGTTCTCATAAGTGCTGCTTACTCAGTGTCACCTATTAGTGCCAGCCACCTGTCAGTACCATCTATCACTACCACCTGTCAATGCTATCAGTGCCAGCCACCTGCCATCTATTAGTGCCAGTGCCATCTATCAGTGCCAGCCACCTGTCAGTGCCAGCCATCTGTCAGTGCCAGCCATCTGTCAGTGCCAGCCATCAGTGCCACCTGTCAGTGCCAGTCATCAGTGCCCGCCACCTGTCAGTACTCATCAGTGCTGCATATCCGTGCCACCTAATCATATCAGTGCTGCTTAATCTGTGCCACCTATCAGTGCTGCATATCAGTGCCACCTAATCTGTATTGTGCTTGAAAACTGTCACCTGACATTAAAAAAAAGTATCGGTAATCGGTATCGGCGAGTACTTGAAAAAAAGTATCGGTACTTGTACTCGGTCTTAAAAAAGTGGTATCGGGACAACCCTAAAAAAAACTAAAATTAGTACAAAAAGAGCAAATAATCGCTACTGAAAGGGGTTAATTTTTTATGTGGGACAGTGAAAGTTATATTTCAAGTAGCGATTTGCTCTTTTTGTACTATAAAAAGGGCTATTTTTTTTTTAACCCCATTATGTTACTGGCCGATTAATCGATTATGAAAATTAATTGTAATCGATTAATTTCATAATCGATTAGTTGTTTCGGCCCTAATATACATATACACACACACTACAAATTTATATATATATATAGTATAACACTAAAACTGTTCAATAATCTGGATTAAATGAATACTAAAACAGTGCTAAAAGAAGCAAATAAATGGTGATCTGTGTGAAAAATCACAACAGTTAATAGTCTTTGTGTAGCAATGAAAGTGGGTAAAGTTCACAATAGTATCATGGGTGATGATAGAAGTTCATTTAGTGTGCACCTTCCACCACAATAAACATCCGACTTTCCACCGCGTGAAGCAGACTCCCCCAGGGGGTCAAACTCCCCAGAATTAACTAGTCAATAAGCCTTAAGGGTAAGTATTCTTCAGTCAAATGGCTCTCAACCTCACTTTCCACAAAGATCCACAGGAAAACCGGCTCCAATAAACGGCATATAAACACAGAAAATATTTCACATAGCGTCATTCTGTTTATTAGACGTATTGCCCAATTAACCAAAGATCACCTCATAAATATCTACGTACACAATAAAAGATGTAAAAAAGCATGTAAAGTGGCCCAAGAGGGCGCTGTCACCATAATCAGCCGTACCAGGAAATCCGCGTGTCTCTTTGCAGACACCACAAAGCTCCTCCGGGTAGGGTATGGCGGTGGAGCGCAGGCGTCACTTCCAGGATGTCGTGCGGGTCACGCCCTTACGCGTTTCGTCATTAAGGACTTCAACAGACACGGGCGGCCATTGGCTAAATGTAGTTTGTGTTTCAGTGCCCCCGGACGAATAGCAGCAATTACGTAAATACACGTTAATCCATCCACAATACACAAGTGGATGGCTGGCAATAAAAAACTTCAGGCATGGCAAATACAGCAAGAGTATATATATATATATATATATATATATATATATATATATATATATATATATATATATACACACACACACACACACACACACACATATATACACACTACCAAAAAGTCATAAAGAAGAATGATGATTGTAATAGTGAAACAAGTCACTGTATTCGTTTTAACCCCTTCAAATCCCATGCAATGGGGATATGTTAATTATACATGGCCATACATAGTATATGTAAAAGGAAACTATAAAGATAAAAATAAATATGCAGGTAACATAGTAAATAAAAAAAAATAAAAAATATCGGGGATACAGTATGGATCACATTTAAAAATCATGAAATCAGTTGCAGAGATAAGAGAAAATTAATGTAACCATATACATAAAAAAATAAATATACAGTGGGTACGGAAAGTATTCAGACCCCCTTAAATTTTTCACTCTGTTATATTGCAGCCATTTGCTAAAATCATTTAAGTTTTTTTTATTCCTCATTAATGTACACACAGCACCCCATATTGACAGAAAAACACAGAATTGTTGACATTTTTGCAGATTTATTAACTACTTAAGCCCCGGACCATTTGGTAGCTAAAGGACCAGAGGTGAATTCAGAATTTTGCACTGCGCTGCTTTAACTGTAAATTATGCGGACATGCAATGTTGTACCCAAACGAAATTTGCGTCCTTTTCTTCCCACAAATAGAGCTTTCTTTTAATGGTATTTGATAGCCTCTGCGATTTTTCTTTTTTGCGATATAAACGGAAAAAGACCGAAAATTTTGAAAAAAATGATATTTTCTACTTTTTGTTATAAGAAAAATCGAATAAACTCAATTTTAGTCATACATTTAGGCCAAAATGTATTCAGCCACATGTCTTTAGTAAAAAAAATGTCAATAAGCGTATATTTATTGGTTTGCGCAAAAGTTATAGCGTTTACAAACTAGGGTACATTTTCTGGAATTTACACAGCTTTAAATTTATGACTGCCTATCTCATTTCTTGAGGTGCTAAAATGGCAGGGCAGTACAAAACCCCCCCAAATGACCCCATTTTAGAAAGTAGACACCCCAAGGAAATTGCTGAGAGGCATGTTGAGCCCATTGAATATTTTTTTTTTGTCCCAAGTGATTGAATAATGACAAAAAAAAAAAAAAATTACAAAAAGTTGTCACTAAATGATATATTGCTCACACATGCCATGGTTATATGTGGAATTGCACCCCAAAATACATTCTGCTGCTTCTCCTGAGTACGGGGATACCACATGTGTGGGACTTTTTAGGAGCCTAGCCACGTACGGGACCCCAGAAACCAAGCACCGCCTTCAGGATTTCTAAGGGCGCAAATTTTTGATTTCACTCCTCACTACCTATCACAGTTTTGAAGGCCATAAAATGCCAAAATAGCACAAAACCCCCCCAAATGACCCCATTTTGGAAAGTAGACACCCCAAGCTGTTTGCTGAGAGGCATGGTGAGTATTTTACAGCTCTCATTTGTTTTTGAAAATGAAGAAAGAACATTTTTTTTTTCTTTTTTTTTTTTCAATTTTCAAAACTTTGTGACAAAAAGCGAGATCTGCAAAATACTCACAATACCTCTCAGCAAATAGCTTGGGGGGGGCAAACTTTCCAAAATGGGGTCATTTGGGGGGGTTTTGTGCCATCTGGGCATTCCATGGCCTCCGAAACTGTGATAGGCAGTGAGAAGTGAAATCAAAAATTGACACCCTTAGAAAGCCTGAAGGCGGTGCTTGGTTTCCGGGGTCCCGTACGCGGCTAGGCTCCCAAAAAGTCTCACACATGTGGTATCCCCGTACTCAGGAGAAGCAACAGAATGTATTTTGGGGTGTAATTCCACATATGCCCATGGCATGTTTGAGCAATATATCATTTAGTGACAACTTTGTGCAAAAAAAAAAGAAAAAAAAAATTGTATTTTTTCCGCAACTTGTGTCAACATATAAAATATTCCATGGACTCGACATGCCTCTCAGTATATAGCTTGGGGTGTCTACTTTCCAAAATGGGGTCATTTGGGGGGTTTTGAACTGTTCTGGCATTTTATACACAACATTAGGAAGCTTACATCCAACTCTTCTAACCACTTGAAGACAAAGCCCTTTTTGACACTTTGTTTACATGAAAACATTTTTTTTTTGCAAGAAAATTATGTTGAACCCCCAAACATTATATATATTTTTAAAGCAAAGGCCCTACAGAATAAAATGGTGGGTGTTGCATTTTTTTTTTCTACACAGTATTTGCGCAGCGATTTTTCAAACGCATTTTTTGGGGAAAAAATACACTTTTTTTAATTTTAATGCACTAAAACACACTATATTGCCCAAATGTTTGATGAAATAAAAAAGATTATCTTAGGCCGAGTACATAGATACCAAACACGACATGCTTTAAAATTTCGCACAAACGCGCATTGGCGACAAACTACATACATTTTTAAAAGCCTTTAAAAGCATTTACAGGTTACCCCGTTAGATTTACAGAGGAGGTCTACTGCTAAAATTACTGCCCTCGATCTGACCTTCGCGGTGATACCTCACATGCATGGTGCAATTGCTGTTTACATATGACGCCAGACCGACGCTTGCGTTCGCCATTGGGCAAGAGCAGGGCAGGACAGGGGTGCTTTTTTTTTTTTTTTTTTTTTTTTATTATTATTAATTTTGCTTTTTTATTTTATTTTTAAACTGTTGCTTCCATATTTATTTATTTTTTATCACTTTTGTTATCTCAGGGAATGTAAATATCCCCTATGATAGGTAATGACAGGTACTCTTTTTTGAAAAAACTGGGGTCTATTGGACCCTAGATCTTTCCTCTGCCCTCAAAGCATCTGACCACACCAAGATCGGTGTGATAAAATGCTTTCCCAATGGCGCTTTTTATATCCGGGGGGGGGGGGACATTCCCTCCCACTGCTTGTAAAAGCAGTCCAGAGGCTAATTAGCCACTAGGATTGCTTTTACATGAAAGCCGGCCGCTGGCTGAAAAGAATGATACCAAGATGATACCTAAACCTGCAGGCATCATTCTGGTATAAACATTCAAAGTCCAGCAACATACCAGTACGTTGCTGGTCCTTGTTGGACATGTATTGTAATCTATTTTTTCATGCAGCCTGTTGGCTGAACGAAAAAAAAAGATTGATCGGTGGGTATGCCCACCATTAGAATACCGCCCTTCATCCACCCACTTCTAATGATGGGCATACATGCACCATTTATATATGCCGAAGCATGGGGGCATCTTCTCGCAAAAGTTATGCCGCGTACACATGGTCAAACTTTTCCACGGGCAAGCCTCCGTCGGAATTTCGACCGTATGTACGCGGCATTAGGAGCAAAATCGCTCCTCCGCTCCTGCTGCCCCAATGCTTCGGCATATATGCTTTTTTTTTTTTTTTTTAGCTGTGGTGGTGAAATCACCTCCTACAGCACTGGAGTCGCAGGGATCAGGCCTGTCTCTGCGAACGCTGCAGTTATGTGTGTTGTGTTTTGCAAGTGACAGTGACCGATCGATACTGCACTTGGGTGGCCTGGGCTGGACGGAGGGGCAAAACGCAGGTGCTAGCAGGTATCTGGGCTGATCCCGCTAACACTGCGTTTTTGGGAACCCTAAACTGCTGGGGACGCTAGTATAGATCTGATCAGATATTGAGCTGATCAGATACTATACCACTAAGGGGGGTGTATGCTTCACGCGTGGGTGTTAGCGCTACTGGCAGTAACCTGACGCTGCCTGGGGTGTGACGCAGACCCTCTCTGACGCTAAAACCTAATTGATATCACCCGCCGGGCGATCAGGGGGTTAAACCTTTATTGGGTTATATACGGCGGGTGCCCTGACACTATAAAAAGCAAACTAACCAGCGTCACCCGTAACACTTATATGATGATCACTGGTGAAAGGGTTAACTAGGGGCAATTAGGGGGTTAAAACCTTTATTAGGTAATATATGGGGGTACCTGACGCTATATAAAAACCTGACGGCGAACCTAAAAAAAATTACTGGCTACCTATCGGCATCACCGACACTAAGACAACGATCATTAAAAATGATCGCTTAGCGACAGTGGTGATAGGGGGTGAAAGGGTTACCTGGGGGGCGATCAGGGGGTTAAACCTTTATTAGATAATATATGGGGGTACCTGACGCTATAAAAACCTGCGGCGAACCTAAAAAAAATTACTGGCTACCGATCAGCATCACGACGCTAAGACATCGATCAGAAAAATGATCGCATAGCGACGGCGGTGCTAGGGGGTGAAAGGGTTATCTGGGGGGTGATCAGGGGGTTAAACCTTTATTAGGGGGGGGTTAGGGGGCTACACTGGACCTAAAACTAAATGTAGTGACACTTTTACAGTCACAAATGTCACTGATTGCAGTGATCACTAAATAAATGGTCACTGCAATCAGTGACACTGTGACTGGGGGCTGGGGGGTGATCTGGGGGGGCCTGGGGGGGGGCGATTTATGTGCCTATGTGTCCTGGATTCAGTGTGCTGTTTTGTGTACTAACCTGCATCTTCTCCTGTACGGCGCTCGGTATATGTGAGCGCCGCAGGAGAGATGACATCACTTCCTCCTGCCTGGCAGGCAGGGGAAGCTCTCTCATTCGCCGGGAGCGATCGAGAGGGGGTGGCCGGAATCGAACGGCCGTCCCCTCATGCCGGATCGCTCCCGAAGGTAAAACGACCACCCACTGTGAAGGGGGGTCCGATCGGACCCCCCAACTATACAAAGGCAATCACGTATATGTACGTGATTCTGCCTGTCGGTGCCATTCTGCCGACGTATATTTACAGTGGGCGGTCGTTAAGTGGTTAAAAAAAGAAAAACTGAAATATCACATGGTCCTAAGTATTCAGACCCTTTGCTGTGATACTCATATTTAACTCAGGTGCTGTCCATTTCTTCTGATCATCCCTGAGATGGTTCTACACCTTCGAGTCCAGCTGTGTTTTATTATACTCATTGGACGTGATTAGGAAAGCCACACACCTGTCTATACATGACCTTACAGCTCACAGTGCATGTCAGAGCAAATGAGAATCATGAGGTCAAAAGGAACTGCCTGAAGAGCTCAGACAGAATTGTAGCAAGGCACAGATCTGGCCAAGGTTACAAAAAAAATTCTGCTGTACTTAAGGTTCCTAAGAGCACAGTGGCCTCCATAATCCTTAAATGGAAGACATTTGGGACGACCAGAACCCTTCCTAGAGCTGGCCGTCCGGCCAAACTGAGCTATCGGGGGAGAAGAGCCTTGGTGAGAGGTAAAGAAAAACCCAAAGATCACTGTGGCTGAGCTCCAGAGATGCAGTCGGGAGATGGGAGAAAGTTGTAGAAAGTCAACCATCAGTGCAGCCCTCCACCAGTCTGGGCTTTATGGCAGAGTGGCCTAACGGAAGCCTCTCCTCAGTGCAAGACACATGAAAGCTTGCATGGAGTTTGCTAAAAAAAAACACCTGAAGGACTCCAAGATGGTGAGAAAAAAAGATTCTCTGGTCTGATGGGACCAAGAGAGAACTTTTTGGCCTTAATTCGGAGTGGTATGTGTGGAGAAAACCAGGCACTGCTCATCACCTGTCCAATACAGTCCCAACAGTGAAGCATAGTGGTGGCAGCATCATCATCATGCTGTGGGTGTGTTTTTCGGCTGCAGGGACAGGACGACTGGTTGCAATTGAGGGAAAGATGAAAGCGGCCAAGT